>CAUYRH010177022.1:0-22007 GCA_963574655.1 Perodicticus potto
TATCATGAATGTTACATTAATCAGGTGGATAAAAATATCTCCGATTGTATGGGAAGCCCGCACACTGTACTCCAAGCTTGAATCATTGTACACAGTTATGACTCAATAAAAAATAATTAAAAAAAAAAAAAAAAAGAAAGATGAAAACAGTAGGGCCCCTGCCCTCTTGAGTGTGCGGACTGGCCAGAGACACTTGCCAACAGATGGAGTTGTTCTGATTCTGTGAAGTTGCATTCCAGCTGCTGTGCTAGAAGCATACCTGTGTGTTGAAGGGGGCTTGTGGGGGGGTCCCAGAGGAAGTGGCATCTAAGCAGGGACTTCTAGGAGGGTTGTAGAAGAAGTGAGGACAGCATCGGAAAAGAGGCTTGAGGAGAGGAAATAAAAGAGCATTGGAAAAAGAGGGAAGGCAATAGCATGGCATGCTTTGTGGGGTACAGCTTGTTCCACATTGCTGGAGTGAAAAATGCAAGATTTGGAGTGGCTTTTGCCATAATCCAAGCATGAGGTGAGGAGAGTATGTTTGGGATTAAGTCAGAGCCAGTGAGAAAACAGAGTGGCTAGGACAGGTTAAGACATCTCACAAGTAGGAAACAATAGGATTTGTGACTTAAAGGATTGAATATAGGAAAAAGGAAGACTTCAAGGTTTTATTTTTTTCTAGGAGCTCCTGTTTGAAGTAGACGACAGGGTTTTTTAAGTTACCTAATTCAACCCTTCATTTCACAGGTATGCGTGCTGAGGCTCAGAGAGGGTTGGGTGGGTTGTCCCAAGTCTACCCAACCAGTTCATGGTGGGGCTGGGATTGTGAGCCCGTCTCTAGGTGCCAAGGCTCTTCCGCCATATCTTGCTGACATGTTGAACTTGAAGTGACCTTGGGCCTCTAGGGAGAGGGGTTCTTTAAGAGGCTGAAAAGATGGTCTAGTATCCACAAGAAAGGAGAGGGCAGGAGGTGCACATTTGCAAAAGCCATGAGGAATGTCGTAGGGATGGGCAGAGGAGCCCCTGAGGAGCCCCTGTAAAGAGAAGAGAACCTCTAGCACTTCCAGCCTGGCAGCTTCCCTTAGAAGATGGAGGTGAAAACCAGGTGAAGAGTGCTAACATTCCACATAGTGTAAAACAGAAAAGTAAGAAAAACAATGAGCTATTTAACTTAGAAAAAGGTCAAATGATAGCTGTCTGAGAATTCCAGAAAAAGGATTTTTATAAACAAGGTGGCCCTAAGAAATTTATAAACAATTACTGTAGGCTAAACACAGGTCAGAATGTTACTGAATTTGATGTCCAGTTCAGGAAGTACAGGGTTGAGCTGCAAGAAAATACAATTTTAAAGGCACAAAGGTGACAGAAAGCTTGGAAAGTAACTAAAGCTATAAGTGGGTCTTGGAAATCATTCATGCAAGGTATCGTGGCCACTTTCAAAAGCATGGGGATTCTTACTGAGTTTAGGTTAGATGCTAAAAGTTTATTTTCTTAAAATACTTTTCTAGAGGCCTTTGAAAGTAATACAGGTGATTAAAGTTAAGTCTTTTCATAAAGTAGAAAGAAGAAATGCTACATTAGATGAATTCCTACCCAAACTCTTTCCTCAGAGTATATTTGGGGAGTAAGGTAGAAAAAGAGGATTATACTTTAAATTTTAAATAAAATATTTTTGAGCCGGGCATCATGGCTCACACCTGTAATCCCAGCAGTGGGAGGCTGAGGAGGGAGAATTGCTTGAGGTCAGGAGTTCAAGACTTGCCTGGGCGAGAGTGAGACCCCGACTCCTAAAAAAAATGGAAAAACCCAGCCAAGCGCCGCAACAAGCATCCCAGCGGCTTCTGGAGGCTGAGGCAGCAGGATGCCCACAGCCCGAGTCTGAGGTTCCAGTGAGCTATGACGCCACTGCACTCTGCTCAGGGCATAGGGTGGGACTCCGTCTCAACAACAACAACAACAAAAAAAATAGAATCTTTTTGATATATCAAGTAGGTTTGGGGTAATATTCTTTCTATGTGTAATATACAGCTGTGCAATGCAGCTAACTCTTAATGATTTGGTAATTTTGTTCCTTAATCCTTTTTTCTAAGAGTAGAAAATGCTACATTTTTTTCCCCCTCAGTGAACACCATTGTGACCGAGTACTGTTCTTAGCTTGTTACTCACTTCCTTAGATAGGTAATGGTAGCATCTCTGAAGATGAACACTGTCCTGATTATACCTAAGAAAACACATGAAACTTAAGTGTTATTCTTGAAAAGATTGAGAATTTAAGCACATAAACTATAGTAGTCAGGGAATTTGAAAACAAAAATTATTGATGACTTATTTGTTTCCATCTGAATCTGCCATATGAGTCCTTCGTGCAAAATAATTTTGGATCTGCACAGTTCTTTTTAGGAAACTCAGCCTAAAATCTGCTAGAGATATTTTGGATTAACTGATGGAATCCCTAATCAGAGTGCTACTCAGAGCAATGGCAATGACTGTCTAGATATCAGAGAGGTCTTTTTTTGTTGTTGTTTTTAATAATTAATTGAACTATTTTCAATAACTTATTCTAACTTATTCCCTGCTTGCCTTAACTTTAATGAGAATTTCACTTTCCATTTGTGGAAAATTTGACTTATTTTATATTCATCAGATGATTCACTCTTTTGTGGGACAATTTGTATTTTAGCCAACTAACATTTTTTATTTTAGCTGGTTAAGGTTTTGTACCAAATAAAGACCATGATTTTCATCTCTAGGAATGGGATGCTCTTATAAATCCTTTTAAATTTGACTTGCAGCCTGGAGAACAACTCCTTCCAGAGATGACTGTGGCGAGATCATCTGTCAAAGAGTCCTCCAGAGAAGGCACCTCTTCTTTCCACACTCGTCAGAAGACCGAGGTCTGAATTCTTCAGAGTTGCTACATTTTACAATGTGTCTCTAAAAACTGTTCATTCAACATCATTATAGGCTAGCTTTTAAAATGTATTCACACCTAATCTCCCACAAATAAGTTGAACTGGTTTATAAAGTAAGTAGTTTTTCTCACAACATAATCCTGTGTTTTCTTTTAAACAGATCACTAAGTAAATTATAGATTGATTAGGCACTATTCTAAGTTCATAGGCAACATTGTCCTTGTCATCAATCTATGGTTTAACTTTTCTAAATTTGTTTCCTGCCTCAGGGTGGAGTATATCATGACCCACATTCTGATGATGGCACAGCCCCCAAAGAAAATAGACATCTGTACAATGATCCTGTTCCAAGGAGAGTTGGTAGCTTTTATAGAGGTAAGCCCGCCTCTGGCATTCACCAGGGTCCCTTTTCTCCTCCCATCTCATTACACCTCCAGCCAGGGCCCCCTAACACATTGTCACTGCTTTGACTAACTTCAGGCTAGCAGTGTTCTCACCTATGCTGTCACCTTCCAGCAGTTCTTCTCCCTACCTCACGTCTTACTGCCTAAGTTCAGGCCCTCCTGGCTTCTGACTGGGCTCCCTAAGTAGCCTCTTAACTGCTCTCCCTGTCTCCAAGGTACCCATCAAAACAGTCACTGGAATGATCATTATGAAGCTGTTCTTTACCATACCATTCATTCATTGCATCAACCCATAAAATATTTATCAATGTTACCTACGTGCCTGACACTGATCTAGCTTAAAGCGTGTCAGTAAACAAGACAGCCAAAGATCTCCATCCTCATGGAACTCACACTCTTGGGAAAAGAGACCACAATAGTAAATGTAATAATTATATAGAGCAATAAAAGGTACTGAGTGCCATGGGGGAGGGGGGAACATAGAGCAAAGTAATCTGATACCCCCACTAATCCCCTCTGTCTCACATTTTGAGAGGCCTTTGGTAGCTTCTCATTGACATCAGGACAAAACCTGAATTCCCTAGGATGGTGTTTCAGACGTTCCATGGTCTGGCACTAGCTATCATCTCTAATTGCTTTCCTCACATGCCCTCCACCCCTGGTCTCTCTGGTGCTCAGCCTGTGGAACTTGCATTCATCCCCCTTGCTGAGACAGTTTTTTACGTCCTTCCTTGAAGGTCCTGTCCAGTGTAATGCCTTCCCTGTCCATCCCTGAGGAAGTAAAGCCTTTCCTTCTGTGTTCTTCCATGGCACCTTGTCTCTGCCTCTCACAGAGCGCTGAGTACCTTACACTGGTTGTTGGTTGCATGCCTCTCAGAGATACTCAGTTTTCTTCATCTTTTCTTCTTTTTGTTCCCATTGACTAGCACATTGCTTGGCATAATTTCATAAAAATCTGTTGATTGAACGAAAGTAAAATTTCAAGTGTATTTGCTCAGCCTTAAAAATGTACTTTGATATCTAACAGATAACTAAAACAGATACTTTGAGGTTGTGTGAACTCAGGAGACATTGGCAGAGAAAGGCAACCCCTTTGGGTAACTATGCATAATAGACCAGAACCCTTGGGAATCATAGTACCCTGGTGGGGAAATGGACAACAAGTCATAGGGTGGGAGCAGGGCACCAGGGTCAGGAGGCTCAGCCGTGCAAAGTCCAGAAGAGTCACTGTGGCCTTTAGTGGCCTCATACACCCATGTTGCCTGACTTCCCACTATTTTCGTTGTTTTAGGAGGATAGCTGGAAAGGGATAGGAATTTAGGGTGGCTGTTAGTAGGGCATGGAGAACTGCTTGGTCATTTTAATTGGAACCTCGAGCTAATTAAATACATAGAAGTGTCATTCAGGACCAAATGTATATTGAGTTATTAGCCTGCCCCACTGCCTTCCAGCCCACCTTTGGAACCAGCATAACACAGTGAATATGCCTTTCAATGTTTTTTTTCTGATAACCATGAGTACTTTAGAATCTTTTGGGGCTAAACTTTAAACTTAGATTAAATTTAATTGATACAAAATACTATAGTGAAAATGGGCAAAAGCCTTTTCTTCTACCAATGTAAGTTTATTTCCAAAAGGTATCATATGTATATCACTTCTACAAATGCATAGAGAATATACTTTAATATAAAATGCTAATGAGATATAAATTAGTCTTTGACCCCTGGAAATAGTTTTATTTTGATTGCAAATGAATTAAATTGGCTAATGTCAGAGAAACACCTCATTTGTCTATTTCACGATCCAATTCAGGGTTTGGCAAATAGAACATTTTTATTTTTAAAAGTTCAGAAATAGAAAGAAAATATTTAAAGAGATGAAACATCCACAGACATCTGTCATTTCAATGATATTATTAAGTCCTAGAGGAAGATTTAGTGATATCATTGAAATGACAGATGTTTCCAAAATGCTTCTGTTTTCATTCCTACTGGTCAAGAATCAAGTGAAATGGTGTCATTTATCTTGATCTACAGTCTGTAGATCAAGATATTTCCATTCCTGGGTGGCGCCTGTGGCTCAGTGAGTAGGGCACCGGCCCCATATACCGAGGGTGGCGAGTTCAAACCCGGCCCCAGCCAAACTGCAACAAAAAAATACCTGGGCATTGTGATGGGTGCCTGTAGTCCCAGCTACTCAAAAGGCTGAGGCAAGAAAATCAGCTAAGCTCAAGAGCTAGAGGTTGCTGTGAGCTGTGATGCTACGGCATTCTACCCAGAGCAACAAAGTAAGACTCTGTCTCTAAAAAAAAAAATATATATTTCCATTCCATTCCTTTTGTGATGAAATTTGCAGTATCTTTTGATTATGACCAAGCTTAGAAATTGGCAGAAAAAGTTAGCAGGCAACTCCCCAAAGAAGAAAAGTAATTACTCTCAATTTTTTTTTTTTTTTTGGAGATAGAATCTAACTCTGTTGCCTAAGCTAGAGTCATAGCTCACTGCAACCTCAGATTTCTAGGCTCAAGTGATCCTCTTGCCTGAGCCTCCCAAGTAGCTGACAGTGTGGACCACCACACCTAGCTAATTTTTATGTTTTTATATAGATGTGCTCTTATTGCCCAGGCTGCTCTCAAATTCTTAGGGTCAAGCAATCCTCCTGCCTCAGCCTCCCAAAGTGCTGGATTATAGACATCAGCCACAGTACTTAGCTACATACATTATATCTTGTCTTTCTGTTCATTCTTGAAATAGAAATTTAGAGATAAATAATATTTTTGTAGAAATAACCACATTTCTTTGTAATTTAGTCTTAAAAATATGACACTGCCTCATGTGGCTTACCCTTAAAATATAGTTGGTATGTTCCAGCATACATATTGTTAAGAATTACTTTAGGCTGGCTCAGCGCCTGTGGCTCAACTGGCTAAGGCGCCAGCCACATACACCTGAGCTGGCGTGTTCAAATCCAGCCCGGGCCCGCCAAACAACAATAATGGCTGCAACCAAAAAATGGCCGGGCGTTGTGGCGGGCGCCTGTAGTCCCAGCTACTTGGGAGGTGGAGGCAGGAGACTCGCCAAGCCCGGGAATTGGAGGTTGCTGTGAGCTGTGATGCCACAGCACTCTATCCAGGGTGACAGCTTGAGGCTCTGTCTCAAAAAAAAAGAATTACTTTAGGCTAAGAATACGTTTTACATAGTTGGTCTATGATAAGAATGCCTTAGCTTCAAAGAATGTCGAAACAATGGCAAGTGGTGGTGGTAATGGCTGTGAAATTCATACTTGAAAATAGGCTCCAACATTCTTCAATTTATCAGCTGACAGGTTAGGTTTCTGTTTTGAACACATATTGCCTGGTATTAACTAATCCTTCCAGGTTATGTCAGAAGTGGTGGGGGAGGGGGAATGTTCCCTGGAATGAATGACTATACCCTCAGAAAACACAAGTTATGTGAAGTACAGATGAGGATTTTTACTTATCTATTTGTTTTATTTGTATTAGAAAATATAATAGAAAAATTTGAGAACTGCCTTGACCAAAAGAGTACATTAATGACTGACTTTTTCCTTATTCAGTGCCATCTCCACGTCCAGACAACTCTTTTCATGAAAATAATGTGTCATCCAGAGTTTCTTCTCTACCATCAGAGGGTAGTTCTGGAACCAACCACTCTAAAAGACAACCAGCATTCGATCCATGGTGAGTGTTTTGGTTTGTTTTTATTCTTCTTTTTTCTAATTGTCGATTTAAGAGTTCAAAGAAATTCTGGGTGAACTTTTTAGCATTCTTTCTCCTGGTAGTCCTTTCTTTCTCAAGGGAAATTATTGGATAAATAGAAGGTGGTTTGTCATTATTGGATAAGGAAAAGGTGAACTTTTTGCAAGTTCAACATTTATATTAAATATCATCTAAGAGAAAAAAATCTCCTGAATCATTAAAGACCTAATACGTCTTTCATTGCATTCTTTTGACATGAGTGGTGACTTTTGCAGTCTTCTTTTGTTGACATGGAACCATGTGCAGACGCTTGGCTTAGCACTGTGTGCGCATTGTCTCAATCCCATTCCATGGATGAGGAAACTGAACTGAAGCTTAGAAATGTCAGGGAACCTGCCTGCTGCTGGACAGCCAGCAGCATACAGAAGGGAGCCAGGATTTGGACCTAAATGGGCTCGGACCCCAAAGCTGATGCTTTTCACCTCTATACTACCTGACTTTTTAATTCAGCATAAAAAAGACAGAAATAAGAGAATAGCCCTTTGTGATACCATATACGCATAATGGTAATGAGAGGTTCACATAACGTGGCAACTTTCCTTTTTTTTTTTTTTTTTTTAATCTTTTTGTGTCATGTCTAACAAAAATTTAGGGAGAGAATTATAGTATGTATCAGGTTCCATGAAGAGATCTGTCTGGCGAGTAAGGACTTTAAAAGATAGTAATAACGTAGACTTTTTATTCTCAGCTACCCAGAATCTAGCTGGGAAGAGTGTTTAGGTTTACTTCATAGAACTTTACTAAGTTCTCCATCAAAAGAGTAAAAGAGACATCACTGTAATATACTGAATTTAGAATAAGGCCAGTCTTTCAGAGAGTTCATCTCTGGTGTCTGTTGCCAGAAGTCACAGAAGGGCTTTATGTCAGTACTCCTGACCCTATGTGCTTTCACAATTTGGACCCTGTTGATAGGGTTACATCAAGATTTAAGTGTCATTGTGCCCAATAGTGATTACTTGATTATTCTTAAAACTTATATAAAACTGCAAATATACTTTTTCTATGTAAGTACACTTTATATCCCTTGCCTTATTTATAAAATGAGACAATTGTCAAATTAGTGACTAAGTATAGACTTTGGAAATAAGGTATTTTGATTCATTTCAACCTGTAGCCCTGTGACTTTGTCCCTCAATTTCTTTATCTGTAAAATAGAGCTAAGAATAATAGCACCTCCCTCATAAGCTTCAGGTGATGATTAAATGAGGGAATATGTAAAAAGCACCTAAAACAATACCTGGCTTCATAAAGACGCATTAATGTTAGTGGCTACGGTATTATCATTAATGTCATGTCATTTCAGTATCATTTATCAGGTGTTTGCCTTCCGCTTAACTGTACTGATAAACTTGTGTGTGTTCTTCCTCCAAGTTAGTGTTTTTTGCTCCCTAGTATGCAGAAAAGATCTGTGCATTAACCTCAGAGCATAGGTACAACTTCTTTTAGATACCAGTGTTGACTATTTTCAGGTGTGGCTTTGAGAAGCCATGAGAATAGTGTCTAAGTTGTGAGTATACAGAGGTACAGAAGAAATTGGTTTTCTCTCCTTCATCACATAATGAAGTGATTTTAAAAGAGCCACTTCAGTTATAGATTACCTTAGACCTGTGAAAATTAGGTAGATCTGATGACCATTAAGTGGAATAGACAGAATTAGTAGTGTATTCTTTCTTTTTTATAGTCAGTTTGAGTAGAACTTACTTAGACGTGGATATGTGTAAAAACCTGAAATTGAAAAAAAAACAGAGGCACAGTTGAGTTGTTGAGCTTTAGCCAAGTCTCCATCAGGTCATCCTTATTGGTATTGCTGTCATGAGAGTCCCCCAGTAATGAATCAGCTCTCTTCTTTTGCTCCCCCTATCCCTCATGACAATGCTGCTATGACACAGCTCCCTCCTGCATCACATCTAACTTGGTCTAATGCATTAATTTTTTTTTTTTTTTGAGACAGACTCTTACTCTGTCACATTGGGTAGAGTGCTGTGGCATCATCATAGCTCACAGCAACCTCAAACTCTTTGGCTTAGGCCAGTGGTTCTCAACCTGTGGGTCATGACCCACAGGAACTGTTTTAAAGGGCTGTGGCATTAGGAAGGTTGAGAACCACTGGCTTAGGCAATCCTCTTGCCTCAGCCTCCTGAGTAGCTGGGACTACAGTTGTCCACCACGATGCACGATGCCCACCT
Source organism: Perodicticus potto (assembly GCA_963574655.1). Taxonomy (NCBI): domain Eukaryota; kingdom Metazoa; phylum Chordata; class Mammalia; order Primates; family Lorisidae; genus Perodicticus; species Perodicticus potto. Next base: position 9,260 of record CAUYRH010177022.1, read on the forward strand.
TTTTTCTGGTTCTAGTGGAGACAGGGTCTGGCTCTTGCTCAAGTTGGTCTTAAACTCTTGAGCTCAAGCAGTTCACCCACCTTGGCCTCCCAAAGTGCTGAGATTACAGAAGTGAACCACCGTGCCTGGCCTCTAAATCGTTAATTAAACTTGACTCATCCTGATTTTTTTTTTCTTTAACAAGATCTCTAATTGGTTTAATCATCTTTATCCTGGAGAGAAATGCACATTTGATAAGTGTTACAAAAAGCTGAAAGACTCTTATGATGGTATCATAGTGAATTGGTTTTCTTAAATTATCACTAACCTAAGGGCAGTCTGTTTCTCCTTGATAGTGGTACTTCCAATTTCCTTTGAGAAGAGAATATTTGTACATTGTACACATTTCTTGCAATGGAAAAAATCAAGTTACTATGTCAAATTTTAAGACAATAGATAGATATTGTAACATATCCAGAGCTGTTACTCTGGCCATCTCAGCTATCTATAACCTACTTGAGAACCGGGACATAAGCAAAAATGTCTCAGAACAAGAAAAATAGAGTTAATGCATTCAGATTCATCATCTTTACCAATAGTGTGACACCTCCACCTTTGCTCAGAACCTATTTATTCTCCTTTTATGCCCAGTTCTAGCAGTTGGCACTGAGGTTGTCAGTACAAGAACTGGTCCCATGTAATAGTACAGCATGCTAGGGGGTGGGAGGAGAATGATCTTTCCTCCAGCCCCCAGTGGGAAAATTATACATATCCTAAATATCCATGTAGAGCATATATTTAAAAAATGGGCAGCTCCTTTGCTTTAAAAGGCCAAGTATATAAATATGTTTAGAAAGACTGCCACCAAAATCTAGTTAAAGTCCTGCTCTTTTCACTTAATACTATAGTTCAAATATTCCTGTATATTACGGAATATTTTCTGAAGATATAATTTCTTTTAAGAAAGCCTCATAGTGTTTTCTTTTTTTCCTTTTTCTTTTTTTTTTTTTTGGTGAGACAGAGCCTGAAGCTGTCACCCTGGATAGAGTGCGGTGGCATCACAGCTCACAGCAACCTCCAATTCCTGGGCTCAAGCAAGTCTCTTGCCTCCGCCTCCCAAGTAGCTGGGATTACAGGCGCCAGCCACAACACCCAGCCATTTTTTGGTTGCAGCCGCCATTGTTGTTTGGTGGGCCCAGGCTGGATTCAAACCCACCAGCTCAGGTGTACGTGGCTGGCGCCTTAGCCCGTTGAGCCACAGGCGCCGAGCCAGGCATACAGATACTTGAGGATAGGGAGACTAATTTAATGACTTTCCAACTCCAGGTATTATTAAAATTCTCAAAGTGCTGCATTGTAAGTTGAGTTCATTCGCGTGAAAGGATAAAACTTGGTTTTTTGTTGTTTTTCTTTTTGAGACAAGAGTCTCATTCAGTCGTCCTGGGTAGAGTGTCATGGTGTCATGGCTCACAGCAACCTCCAACTCTTGGGCTCAAGTGATCCTCCTGATGCAGCCTCCTGAGTAGTTGGGCTTACAGGTGCCCACCACAAGGCCAGGCTAGTTTTCCTGTTTTTAGTACAGATGGGGTCTGCCTTCACTCAGGGTGGTCTCAAACTCCTGAGCTCAAGCAATCTACACGCTTTGATCTCCCAGAGTGCTAGGATTAAAGGTGTGAGACCACACCACCACCCAGCCAGGATAAAACTTTAATGACTAAGTACTAGAAAAGATGCATGGTAAGAATATTGTGATGGCACAAAATACACTACTGCTTTAAGTAGTGGCCACTATGGTTTTAGAATTACTCATCAGGATAAGAATTACAAAATTCATTTCTAGAAGCTTTTCAAAGATGCTGACTCCGCCACCAGGTTTTGTCACACTAAGCAGTATTTTTGCTGGCAAATGGACACAAAAAATTCTAAAATTTCATACTTGTAGATAACTGTCACTTACCTGACAGAAATAGTACGTATCATACTAAAATTTACCTTGTCATTAAGAAATGCTTATTGTAGGGCGGCTTCTGTGGCTCAAAGGAGTAGGGCGCCAGCCCCATAGACCAAGGGTGGTGGGTTCAAACCTGGCCCCAAACTGCAACAAAAAAATAGCTGGGCCTTGTGGCAAACGCCTGTAGTCCCAGCTATTCGGGAGGCTGAGGCAAGAGAAACGCCTGAGCCCAAGAGTTAGAGGTTGCTGTGAGCTGTAACACCACACCACTCTACCGAGGGTGACAGAATACAAAGTGAGATTCTGTCTCTGAAAAAAAAAAAAAGAAAGAAAAGAAAAAAAAGAAATGCTTAGTGCTGGCTAGCTCGGTGGCTCGCACCTGTAACCCTAGCATTCCGGTAGGCAGAGACGGATTGCTTGAGCTCAGGAGCAAGTGGGTAGAGTGCTGTGGCATCATAGGTCACAGCAACCTTAAACTCCTTAGCTCAAAGGACTGGGCTAACTAGCCTGAGCAACAGCAAGACCCCGTCTCTACTAAAAATAGAACTAGGGTTCCGCTCGGTGCCATAGCTCAGTGAGTAGAGCACCAGCCACATATACCAAGGCTGGCAGGTTCCAGCCCAGCCCAGGCCTGACAAACAACTACAACTACAATCAAAAAATACCCAGGTGTTGAGGCAGGCACCTATAGTCCCAGCTACTTGAGAGGCAGAGGCAAGAGAATCACTTAAGCCCAGAGTTTGAGGTTGCTGAGAGCTGTGATGCTACAACACTATATCAAGGGCAACATAGTGAGACTCTGTCTCAAAAAAATAAAAATAAAAATAGAACTAGCCAGGCATTGTGGTGGGTACCTGTAGTCCCAGCTACTCAGGAAGTTAAGGCAAGTGGATCACTTTGAGCTAAGGAGTTTAAGGTTGCTGTGAGCTATGATACCACAGCACCCTACCCAGGGTGACTGAGACTCTTGTCTAAAAAAAAAAAAAGGAGGTAATAATGCTAATTCCAAATATAAACATAAAGTAGAAGTACAAAGTAGTAGACATATCCAAGATCCGGAAGAAATTTTTGGCTCAAAGATAACCTAAAGTAGCTCTGATTTTTTTTTTTTTTTTTTGTAGAGACAGTCTCACTTTGTCATCCTCAGTAGAGTGCCATGGCGTCACACAGCTCACAGCAACCTCCAACTCCTGGGCTTAGGCGATTCTCTTGCCTCAGCCTCCCGAGTAGCTGGGACTACAGGCGCCCATGACAACACCGGGCTATTTCTTTCTGTTTTGCAGTTCGGCTGAGGCTGGGTTTGAACCCGCCACCTTCGGTATATGGGGCCGGCGCCCTACTCGCTGAGCCACAGGCGCCGCCCAGTAGCTCTGTCTTTATGATAAGGTTTTAATAAACTAGAATTTCAGCTTAAAGTCAACTTTCAGATGATAGCCAAATTTTCCTTTCCCATCACCTCACAGAGAGAAGCTATGTAAGACACTGTATAGCATTTTGACTGTAGTAATAACACAAAGGTTAAATAAAAAGTAAGGAAGCTTGTTTTTATTTTCAAAAGAAACAAACCCCATAATGAAGGTTTAGAATGTACTTTATTTCAATAATGCCGTATTTCAATGGGTACACAGTGCTTTTACTTGGCATCAGTAATGAGTTGGTTCTGAATCAATTCAGTATTACACCAGCTGGGATGATCACTGATCTCTCCATTCCTTCGGGGTGACTCTGCCAACAGGAGACAGGTTCCATTCTATTCCAATTTGTGTCACTGCCTGTAAAAATTAAAATGCTGTCATTTATACACATGGAAACCAGAGTCCACTCTGCCTTGCAGCCTATTTCTTAAAAATGACAAAGATGTTCAGTCCTATAGGTTAAATACACAGAAACTCTAATAATAGTGCCTTCCATGTAGGCCAAACCTAACTCCTGGCCTAATTCTCTAGAGCTGCAGTCCCCACCCCCTGGGCCTCGGACTGGTACTGGTCCATGGCCTGCTAGGAACTGGGCCTCCTCCCCTCCCATCCAGGTACATGGAAAAATCATCTTCCATGAAACCAGTTCCTGGTACCAAAAAGGTTGCTCTAGAATAGTGATATTCAATAGAACTTCCCAAGATAAAGGAAATGTTCTATATCCACATTGTCCAAAACAGGAGACAGTAGCCACATGTAGCTACTGAGCACCTGGAATTTGGCTAGTATGACTAAGGAATGAACTTTTTATATTTCATTTAATTCAAATTCATACTTCGTATTTCTATACTAAATACTCAAAACATTGTTTCCCTCAACCACAACTAACTAAGCGACTGCCAAAGAGTGATTTGTATTATCTTCTCATCATTAAGGAGCATTTCAACTCCAATTCCTCCTCCTCTGATCAAACATTACTTCAACATTTGCTCATCCTTCTAATAAAATACACACTTACTTTAATAGTATACTCCATTTCAGGAAGATCAAAACAAAAATCTTAAAGGACTTTATTTAAATAAAATTTCTTTATTTATTAAAGCAAGAATTGACTCATCAACTTAGATAGTATTTATTAAAACTTCAGGACTTCTGGCTCAGTGCCTGTAGCTCAAGCGGCAGGTTCGAATCTAGCCTGGGCCAAACAACAATGACAACTACAACCAAAAAATAGCTGGGCCTTGTGGCAGGCGCCTACAGTCCCCATTACTTGGGAGGGTGAGGCAAGAGAATTGCTTAAGCCCAGGAGTTGGAGGTTGCTGTGAGCTGTGATGCCACAGCACTCTACCCAGGGCGACAACTTGAGGTTCTGTCTAAAAAATAAATAAATAAAACTATAAAACTTTGGGACTTCAGGCTCGGTGCAGTGGCTCGCACTTGTAATCCTAGCACTCTGGGAGGCTGAGGCAGGTTCACTGCTTGAGCTCAGGAGTTCAAAACCAGCGTCAGCAAGAGCAAAACCCCACCTTTACTAAAAATAGAAAAATTAGCTGAGCTTGGTAGTAGGTGTCCATAATCCCAGCTATTTGGGAGGCTGAGGCAGGAGAATCACCTGAACCCAGAAGTTTGAGGTTGTCGTGAGCTATGATGCCATGACACTCTAGCCTGGAGCAATAGAGTGAGAGTCTATCTCAAAAAGAAAAAAATTTGGCGGGTTCAAATCCAGCCTGGGCCTGCCAAACAACAATGACAACTACAACCAAAAAAAATTGCCAGCCATTGTGGCGGGCACCTGTAGTACCAGCTACTTGGGAGGCTGAGTCAAGAGAACTGCTTAAGCCCAAGAGTTTGAGGTTGCTGTGAGCTGTGACACCACTGCACTCTACCCAGGGCAACAACTTAAGTCTCTAAATAAATAAATAAAATTCAGTATTCCTTACTTTTTTTTTTTTTTTTTTGGGTAGAGACAGAGTCTCACTTTATCGCCCTTGGTAGAGTGCCGTGGCATCACACAGCTCATAGCAACCTCCAACTACTGGGCTTAGGCGATTCTCTTGCCTCAGCCTCCCGAGTAGCTGGGATTGCAGGCGCCTACCACAGTGCACTGCTATTTTTTTGTTTTGCAGTTCGGCTGAGGCCAGGCTTGAACCTGCCACCTTCGGTATATGGGGCCGGCACCCACTCACTGAGCCACAGGCGCCGCCCTACTTTTTTTTTTTTTTTTTTTTTTTTTGAGACAGAGTATCACTCAGTTTCCCTGGGTAGAGTCCCATGGCATCACAGCTCACAGCAACCTCAAACACCTAGGCTCAAGCAATCCTCTTGCTTTGGCCTCTGAAGTAGCTAGGACTACAGGTGCCCACAACACCCTGCTTGTTGTTCTATTTTTAGTAGAGACTGGGGTCTCGCTGTTGCTCAAGCTGGTCTTGAACTCCTGATCTAAAACACTCCACCCTCCTTGGCCTCCCAGAGGACTGGCATTATAGGTGTGAGCGACCACACCCGGCCAAGACTCCTACTTTTATCTGGTTAAGTTCAGTAACTAGAAAATAGATTGTCAGGAAGCACCTATGGCTCACTGGGCAAGGCGCCAGCCCCATATACCGAGGGTGGTGGGTTCAAACCCAGCCAGAGCCAGCTAAAACAGCAGTGGCAACTGCAACAAAAAAAATAGCCGGGCATCGTGGTGGGCACCTATAATCCCAGCTACTCGGGAGGCTGAGGCAAGAGAGTCACTTAAGCCCAAGAGTTGGAGGTTGCTGCGAGCTGTGACGCCATGGCACTCTACCGAGGGTGACAGAGTGAGACTCTGTCTCAAAAAAATAAATAAGGCTCGGCGCCTATGGCTCAAGCAGCTAAGGCGCCAGCCACGTACACCTGAGCTGGTGGGTTCGAATCCAGCCCGGGCCCGCCAAACAATAATATCAGCTGCAACCAAAAAATGGCTGGGCTTTGTGGTGGGTGTCTGTAGTCCCAGCTACTTGGGAGGTGGAGGAAGGATACTCGCTTGAGCCCAGGAATGGGAGGTTGCTGTGAGCTGTGAAGCACTCTATCCAGGGTGACAGCTTGAGGCTCTGTCTCAAAAAATAAATAAATAACTAAATAAAATTTAAAACTATATATAAAAAAAGGCTCGGCGCCTATGGCTCGACGGGCTAAGACGCCAGCCACATACTCCTGAGTTGGTGGGTTTGAATCCGGCCCGGGCCCGCCAAACAACGAGGGCTGCAACCAAAAAATGGCCGGGCATCGTGGCGGGCACCTGTAGTCTCAGTTACTTGGGAGGTGGAGGCAAGAGACTCGCTTGAGCCCAGGAATTAGAGGTTGCTGTGAGCTGTGATGCCACGGCACGCTATCCAGGGTGACAGCTTGAGGCTCTGTCTCAAAAAAAAAAAAAAATTCATATAGGTGTGTATATATATGTATATAGAAAATAGATTGTCAAATGTAAGATTTAAAAAACTAAAATATGAAAAGCAAGTTACTTTATGTCTCATTCATTAATAATATTGTGTTCAGTCATAAGAGCAAAATTTGAGAAAAAAAACTGTTAACTATCCAGGAGGGTGACCCAAGACAGGGAAAATACTGGAAAACATATAACAAAAAAAATGACCAACAGGACTAATGATGTTTATTTTGAAAAAGAAGATTTGGGAGACCAAATGATAGCAATTTTCTAATATCTGATGGCTGTTATATGGACGTGAGTTCACAATTTCTGTGTTGCAGTGGAATGATGGTACAATATGAAGGGAGGCAGATTTTCATTCAACATAAGATCCTTTTAACAGCTATGTTATACAGAAAGGGCTACCTTGTGATACAGTAATCAATTTGTACTGGAAATGTTAAGAACATAAGATGGATGAATGCTGAATTTCAAGGAAGAAATTCTTGCACTGTTTGGGTGATCAGATATCTCTAAAGTCCCTCCTAACTAGATATGTCCTACTGTGTTAATCATTTTGAATGCACAGACTACATGAGAATGAAAAGCATCAAACACAAATTATCAATCAATAGTACTTACATATGTCCATACAGCAATACAGAAAGTGGCTCCACTAGCTAATACAGCATTACCATATTTATCATGAAAATCAGGTGTTCGTTTCTGGTGGCTCGCCCTTGCCATTGTTTGCTGAATGTATCGAACTTATGGGGAAAAAAAATACAGAACATATCTATCAATTACCAGGAAAAGAGAACACATCTAATTGATATTGCCAAATCAGTAAGCCAAGGAAATTAACTTCACAGTATTATGCAATTCAATAAAATGTCAAACCATATTGCAGTTAAAAGCAAAGTAGGGGCGGTGCCTGTGGCTCAGCAAGTAGGGTGCCGGCCCCATATCTCAAGGGTGGCAGGGTCAAACCTGGCCCCAGCTGAACTGCAAAACAAAAAAATAGCCAGGTGTTGTTGTGGGCGCCTGTAGCCCCAGCTACTCGGGAGGCTGAGGCAAGAGAATCGCCTAAGCCCAAGAGCTGGAGGTTGCTGTGAGCTGTGTGACGCCATGGCACTCTACCAAGGGCCATAGAGTGAGATTCTGTCTCTACAAAAAAAAGCAAAGTAGCATACTTTGAAAATGCATCAAAAATAAATTGACAGATGGACAGATATGTGATAAAACAAATACAGCAAAATTTTAGCAACTATCTATGTAGTGAGTATGTGGATGTTCATACAATTCTTCCAACTTTTCTGTATGCCTAAGAGTTCTCATAGATAAAATATTGGGGGGTGAAGAATGGGTGATAACAGTTACATTCACTACAAAGTGACATTTATATAGCCTCTGGAACTTGTCTCCTATTCATTAATTTGAATACTTACAACTTTTCACTAAAGTTTACTCTATCATGCTCACCAACTTACAGCATAAAAGGGCAAATAAACTCAAAATGAACTTCAAATTAAAGTACACTAAATGCTTAAAATTACTATAACAAATAACCTCTGAAAAATAGGGTAATCTTTTTTTTTTTTTGAAACAGTCTCACTTTGTCCCTGTGGGTAGAGTGCTATGACATCATCATAGCTGACAACAACCTCAAACTCCTGGGCTCAAGCAATCCTCTTGCCTCAGCCTTCCAAGTAGCTGAGACTACAGGTGCCTGCCACAATGCCCAGATAGTTTTTCTATTTTTAATAGAGACGGGGACTCACTCTTGCTCAGGCTGGTCTCAAACTCCTGAGCTGAAGCAATCCACCTGTCTTGACCTCCCAGAGTGCTAGGATTACAGATGTGAACCACCTCACTCGGCCTTGATTTTTTTTTTTTTTTTTTTGTAGAGACAGAGTCTCACTTTGTCGCCCTCGATACAGTGCCGTGGCATCACATAGCTCACAGCAACCTCCAACTCCTGGGCTGAGGCGATTCTCCTGCCTCAGCCTCCCGAGTAGCTGGGACTACAGGCACCCGCCACAATGCCCGGCTATTTTTTGTTGCAGTTTGGCTGGGGCTGGGTTTGAACCCACCACCCTGGATATATGGGGCCGGCGCTCTACCCACTGAGCAACAGGTGCCGCCCTTTAATTTTTTTTTTAATTCATGAATATGGCACCAAAGAACTGAGATATAAAAAAATGTTTAAGACACAGATCCTGCCTTCAGTTAACTTCCAGTCTAGAAGAAAATACTACACATAAAGACACAAATTACTGTAATGCAAGGAATTAGAATTAGCTAAGCACTTTGAATGACAGATAGGGTTTGGTTATGAAGATGTGGGAAAGGCGAATCTGAAAACAAACAGAAAAGCCCAGTGTACTGAAAAACCAATTAAGTTTTGTTGAAAGGCAAGTCGTGTAGGCAAGTAATGGGGGATAAAATTAGAAGGATCAGGCTTGGTGTCCGTAGCACAGTGGTTACAGTGCCAGCCACATACACCGAGGTTGGCAGGTTCAAACCCAGCCCAGGCCAGCTAAGCAACAATGACAATTGCAACAGAAAAATAGATGGGTGTTGTGGCGGGCACCTGTAGTCCCAGCTACTTGGGGAGGCTGAGACAAGAGAATCACTTAAGCCCAAGAATTGGAGGTTGCTGTGTGCTATGACGCCAGGGCACTCTACCAAAGGCAACATAGTGAGACTCTGTCTCCAAAAATTAAAAAATTAGAAGGATCACAGAGGGCCACTTGTTTTTTGAGACAAAGTCTCACTTTGTGGCCCTTGATAGAATAGAATGTCCTGGCATGATAGCTCACAGCAACCTCAAACTCTTGGGCTCAAGCAAGCCTCTTGCCTCAGCGCCCTCCTCCCCCCCAGTAACTGGGACTAGAAAACCTGAGCTCAAGTAATCCGCTGGCCTCAGCCTCCCAGAGCACTAAGATTACATGCACTAGTCACCGTGCCTCACTAGACAACTTTTTCTGTAGGCTGGAGAAGCTGGTATAAGTTTTTGAGCATAATGACAACTGTAAAACTTTGCACTCTTATTCTAGCAGAAATAGTAAAATAATTATGTTTTCAAACTACCCGTGGAGGGACTTGGCGCCTGTAGCTCAGTGGTTACAGTGCCAATCACATAAACCAGGGCTGTCGGGTTCAAATCCAGCCTGAGCCTGCTAAACAATGACAACAACAACAACGAAAACAGCCAGGTGTTGTGGCAGGTGCCTGTAGTCCCAGCTACCTGGGAGGCTGAGGCAAGAGAATAGCTTAAGCCCAAGAGTTGGAGGTTGTGTGTGACGTTACAGCAATCTACAGAGGGCGATACACTGAGACTCTTGTTTCAAAAAAATAAACCTACCCCTCGAGGAACTAGGGAGGACTTGAGAAAGAGCCAATACTGGAAAAAGCGTTATCTACAGTTGTTTTTATTTTTCCTTCCTCTCCAATTTAAGCAGTAGGTCCTTACTATTTTAAAGAGCCTCAAAACATACTTATATATAATAATAAACAGACTGAGTTCAATGATTCATGCCTGTAATCCTAGCACTCTGGGAGGCCTAGCACTCTGGAGGATCCCTTGACGTCAGGAGTCCGAGAACAGCCTGGGTAAAGTGACAACCCATGTCTACTAAAAATAGAAAAATTAGCAGGGCATCATGGCAGGTGCCTGTAGTCCCAACTACTTGGGAGACTGAGGCAGGAAAATCGCTTCAGCCCAAGAATTAGAGCCATGTGATGATGCCACAACACCACCCAGCATGACAAAGAGAGACTGTCTCAAAAAATATATATATATAAAATGGCGTCTATGTGGTACACTGAGTTATTTCATGATAATTATTTGACCATTATTGGATCTTCTTCTAACTGCCTTACATAGCCTTCCTCTCCACCTTTAAATAGTCACACCTGGATGAACAAATTTACAAACATTTCACAATATAATCTGCTCCAGAAAAGTTTAAAAATTTGCATGTGAATTCCATATTGGGGGGAGAAAAACCTTTCCTGAGGTACAAGAAGGCCCAACTTGCTCAAAGAGAAAAGAAATTAAGATGAGCAAACAATTTTGCAAAACCTCAAGACTTTCACACTCTACCCAAGTTGATTTCTTTAGACCTCTCCTCTGTGACAGGAAATGGTTTAGTTACCACACATTGGTAATCTCATATAATCTTTAACAACCTTCTGAGGTAGGTATTATTTATAATCCCTTATTTTACAAAGCAGTAAAGCATGGTTCAGAGAGGTTAATTCATTTGCCCAAAGTGAAAGAGCTAATAAAAACAGCTTCTGTAATATGAAAAACCCGTCGGGCTGCAATTTTGTGGTTATTTTCAAAGTTTCTTGAGTGTTTAGAACACAGTCTAGTAATAGCCCCAATGACGATGTTAAGTATAAATAAAAAGATACCTAACAGAGAAGCTAAATGGTAATTCAGGTCACCTTCAATGTAAACCAACTGATCACATTACTCAAGGTCACCTTCAGTGCAAATCAAGTATGGAAATACATATTTATTTTTCCTCTCCAATCTGGTCCATTCTCAATACACAATGCTGGTCTCAAAATTTCCCTATATTTGCTCACCTTTTAGATAAGAAAAAAAATAATACTACAGTTGCTTTCAAGGCAGCTAATATTCAGTTAACAACCCACAAATAACTTCAAAGCTGCATGGCGACCATTTGTCTTCCTGCAATGAAAGTAGGTGAAGGAAGATTTACAGTTTCCTTCCGCTACGGCTACTAGGAACTGGACAGGAGGTTCTTCTACATGAGGTTAGTAGTAAATGCACCCACAAGGCTAGATTTCAAGACATCACTTCAGGAATGAGACATTCACCAAAGAGTGTCCTTCCCTGAAATCCGAGGTGAAGAATTAAAAACCAGGGATAGAATATGACTCCGATAACAGAAAGAAAGCTGAGGACCGAAACAGAAACACTGAGCGATAAAGCCAATGCTAAGGACAACTTCCCAATGACTTGGGACGAGATGGGAGACAGCATGTAGAATTAGAAGACCAGGATGTTGGTATAGGGAAAGGGCAAGAGAGACTATGAGGACAAATGTGGATATATGACTGTTCTAAGTAATTTGTTCATAATTTTTGCTCACCTTGGAGACGACTTGGTGCGTTCTTGGCCAAGAAAAACATTGTGAAATTGAAAATGGAACTACAGCAATTCCAGGTGCGGTTCGATGCAAACTGACTTCAGATACCCTTGCAAAAACCACTGAAGAACAAAATGGCTTCCTGCAGGGATCCTTAATGAGATTTGACGAAATCTCGCGAGGATATGTAAACCATTACCACGAGGAAAACTAAGGGCCTGTGGGAAATGTAGTTTCAGTCTTTACAAATTACATATGCTTGTCTTTAAAGAAGAATCAGGTTTAGGAATCGTCTAAGGCATCAGCTTCAAAATAGTGTTCAAGTTCCAGAGGGTTGAGTTTGGTATCTCACTCTTTCTGTCCCCCCATACACACTTACTTTACTTCTTTTTTTTTTTTTTTTTTGTCTTCTGTTACTAATATACTAATTGGCTTAACTTTTAATTTTGAAATCATTTCAAATTCAGAGAAAAGTTGCAAGCATAGTTAAAAAGAATCCCTGTAGGTCCGGCGCCTGTGGCTCAAGCGGCTAAGGCGCCAGCCACATACACCTGAGCTTGAATCCAGCCTGGCCCGCCAAACAACAATGACGGCTGCAACCAAAAAATGCTACTTGGGAGGCGGAGGCAGGAGACTCGCTTGAGCCCAGGAACTGGAGGTTGCTGTGAGCTGTGATGCCACCGCACTCTATCCAGGGTGACAGCTTGAGGTTCTGTCTCAAAAAAAAAAAAAACCCTTGCATCTTAGGGTACTGGTGAAACTTATTAAATGTAGAATATCAATGTCTTCATACAGTGATTAAGAAAATGCCATGAAGGCTATGTTTAACAGTACGACCAAAATATTTCAGATTGTATATGAAGTCAGCACATTGTGCCCCATGATT
>CAUYRH010177024.1:0-20660 GCA_963574655.1 Perodicticus potto
CCTGTAGTCCCAGCTACTTGGGAGGCTGAGGCAGGAGACTCGCTTGAGCCCAGGAATTGGAGGTTGCTGTGAGCTGTGATGCCACAGCACTCTATCCAGGGTGACAGCTTGAGGCTCTGTCCCCAAAAAAAAAAAAATATATATATATATGGAAGGGGGAGGACTTTAAAGCTAAGTTGCCAGTGAGACAATGAATAATTCTGATGAGAACACTGCTGATTTACTGACTGAGTGCCCAAGATGCCAATTTCCATGAAGTCTTGATTTATATATACATATATATATGTACACACACTATATACACAAATGTGTGTATGATTTTAAACAGTTTTTTAAGTTTTTGAGGAAATTTTAGACTTACAGAATTGTAAAAATAGTATAAAGTTCTCACGTTTCCTCTACCCACCTTCCTCTTATGTTAACATCTTACATAACCATAGAACATTGGTCAAAATTAAGAAATTAATCTTGATACAATACTATTAACTGTCGTAGAGAATTTAAACAGTAAGATGTTATGAGTCTTTTCACTGATGTCCTTTTATTATCCCAGGATCCAATCCAGGATCCCACCTTGCACTTAGTTGTCATGTCTCCTCTGTGTCCTCCAGTCTGTGACAGTGTATCAAAGTGGGATTCCTGATGTCATGTATTTCTGGTGTTGTTAACTTTGATCAGTATGCTAGCGTGGTATCTGCTAGGATTTTCTACTGTAAACTTACTATGTTTTTCTTGTAATTACTAAATATTTGCTGGCAATACTTTGAGACTATGCAAATGTCCTGTTTCTGCTTGAAGTTTTGCCCAGTCATTTTATTATCCATCGGCAGATCTTGCTTGTGGCAATGACTACTGTGGTGTTCTAATGGTGATTTTCTATTTCTCTCATTCCTTCTACATTTGTTAATTGGAATTCTTCTCTAAAGAAGAGCTGTCACTTCTGGATTTATATTTTAAATTATAATAATATTCAGGATTAGTACAAACTTAGAACTTAAAGATCTTAAACCATGTTTATAAATGATTCCAAATACTGGTATCAATGATTACAAACTAAGATGGTAACATGACTCAGAAAATATAATAAACTTAAGAAGGAAAATAGTATTTATGATTTGTAGAATTGGTTCAACTTTTGACGTAATACTGACTTCAGACTGCATTCAAAATTTAATTTCACATCTGGACTTTTTAAAAGTGTCTACATTTATATTGCTTTGGGGATCATCTTGTCAAAATCTTGAATAAAGTTAAAGACCTGGCATGATAAACACAGCTATGTTTTCTTTATAATGATAACCATTGTCCCATATATAAATGCCAATAGAGATATTTAAAAGCCATAATGAAATATCTAGGGGATGGGTTCCACATGTCCTTACATGTTGGTACATAAGTCTTTTAAATGCTTTCAGAAATTGTGTTTTGAAAATAGTTCTTTAGTTGGTTAATGTAAATCATAGTGTTAAAGTTAGGCAGGATAAAAAAAGTTGAAGAATATAGACTAAGATGGACTTTTTTTTCCTAAGGCAGAGTCCTTTGTTGACCTTGGTAGAGTGCTATGGCATCATAGCTCACAGCAACCTCCAGCTCTTGGGCTTAGGCGATTCTCTTGCCTCAGCCTCCTGAGTAGCTGGGACTACAGATGCCTGCCACAACATCCGGCTATTTTTTGTCGCAGTTTGACTGGGGCCGGGTTCAAACCAGCCACCTTCAGGTATATGGGGCCGGTGTGCTACCCACTGAGCCACAGGTGCCGCCCTTTCTGCACATTTTTTGTTGCAGTTTGGTTGGGGCCGGGTTTGAACCCACCACTCTTAGAATATGGGGCCGGAGCCCTATACACTGAGCCACAGGTGCCACCCCTATTCCTATATTTTTAAATAACACAACTGTATTGCTTCTTCTTGATTTATCAATTTTTTTTCTACTGCTTTTCTGTTATTGAGGATGAGAATTTAAGTTTATTTGCCTGCCCCTACCACACAAAATCTCAGTCCTGTCTTTCTACTGTCTTGATATATTTATATGGTAATTTCATTGTACATTATTATGACTATGTTAGTAATAATCAGAACTCAGCCATGTAGTAAACTGATTATTTTTCCTTTCTTTGTTTTCCCTGAAATTAATCATTTGTTATATTGGTTATATTTGTTGTATTTGCTTATGTACTTACGACTAATTTGACCCTTCATCAGTTGACTGAATTTTCTCACAGTATGCTCAGACATATTTTATCAATTTTAAACTCCTGAAGAAGTCTATCCTGGAGCCTGCAGGCTGGCAGCTTTCTGGTGCAGTGTCATCCTGGGATCTTTCTTCACCCATACTGGTGATTCCTTTTGCCTCTTCTGTTGGTTTCCTGTTTCCTGTATCCTCTGTCTTTCTGTTTCTTCATTTATTCCCTCATTTTGGTGAAGCATATTTTCTAGTAGTTTCTTGGAAAAGAGTGGGGGGATAAATAATTTTTTTATATCTTACATACAGTAAGACATATATATATATGTGGATTGCTTGAGCTCACGATTTAAAGACCAGCCTGAGCAAACCAGAGTAGAACATAAGTAGAACTTCTATAGTTGACCACTTCCTTAAATTGACCACTGGACATGCACCACATGTACATATCAGTACAGCAGGCCTAGTTCCTTATGTCGCCCATCCCTATATGTTGACCAGTTTATTACAATCCCTTGGGTGGTCAACTTACTGAAGTTCTACTGTATTTGAAAATGTCTGTTCTACCCAAACACTGGATTTGATAGTTTGGCTGGGTATAGATTTCTAGGAAATGATGATCTTAAATATTTTGAAGACATTTTATAGTTTTCAGAATTGCTCTTGTGAAGCATATGCCATTCTCATTCATAATGTTTTTTATAAAACTCGATTTTTTTCTTTTTTGAGACAGAGTCTCACTTTGTTGCCCTTGGTAGAGTGCCATGACATCATAACTCACAATAACCTCAAACTCTGGGGCACAAATGATCCTCTTGCTCATAGACACCTACCACAATGCCTGGCTATTTTTAGAGATCAGGTTGGTCTCATTGAGCTCAGGCCGTCTACCTACTTCAGCCTCCCATAGTGCAGGGACTATAGGTATGAGCCATATAACCTGATTTTTGTTTCTTGAAGCTTGTAGGATATTTTTGTCCTTTCTGTTCTGAAATTTCCCAACAGTGTAGCTTTGGTGTGGTTCATGTTTTGCTGGGCCCATTTCATTCTGGAAACTCATGCTCTTAATCCTGTGAAAGTTTTTTGATTTTTGTTTGTTAATTTCCCTCTTTCCACTCTAGTCTTTTATGTTAATACTTTCTAGAATTGCTACTATTTGGATGTAAGGCCTTTTGTAGACTGGTTCTTTAATTTCCTTATCTTTCCCCCCATCTTTTGCTTTTTTTGTATATTGTAGGAGATTCTGCAACTTTATTTTCCAACTCTTCCTTGTGTTTTACATTTCTTATACCATATTTTTAATTTCCAAGAATATTTTTGTCTTCTGTGTACCTTTTTGGGATTTTTCTTATTTGTGGTTACATCTCTTAAGAATGTTAATGATACTTTCTTGATGTTTTCTTCTTGAATAATATTAATAGAGTTCCTCCAAAGTTGCTTTTTTTTTTTTAGTTTCCATCTTTATCGCAGCATATGATAGGGATATTTCTGAAACGTCTGTAAATTCTTACTTTTATTTTTTATAGTATGATATTAGTTCACTGGAGGTTTAAAACTGTTTCTAGAAAATGGTTTCTAGTGATTCTATTTAATTATTTTTTCATGGCCGATGTGGTGGCTCACATCTGTAATCCTAGCACTCTGGGAGGCTGAGGTGGGTGGATTTCTTGAGCTCACAAGTTTGAGACCAGCCTGAGCAAAAAGCAAGAACCCATCTCTACTAAAAATAGAAAGGCAAGAGGATCTCTTGAGCCCAAGAGTTGGAGGTTGCTGTGAGCTATGACACCACAGCACTCTACCCAGGGCAACAGCTTGGGTCTCAGTCTCAAAAAAAATAAATAAAATAAACAAATTATTTTTTTATAATTTTTTTGTAGGGGATAGGTATTTTATCTCTGAATTTGGGAGGCGGACTGGATAATTTTCACTAGTGTGAAAAATAGGACTGTTTTACACTCTATGTGGCTTTTCTCACTGGGAGTAGTGGGCATGTTCTGTCGTGTTGAAATGTGGAGCACAGTGTGCGTCAGCTGCTAAGAATGAGAATTTAGGCACTTTTGGGAGCAAGGCATATTTTCTCTCAGCCGCTAACCCTTAAGTGTCCTTTTATTCTGTAATAAATGATTGCAAAATTGGCTAAATCCAAGAGTAGCATTGCCAGCTAAAATTCAGATTCCCACTTAAGTTTGAATTTCAACAACGATTTTTAGTATCAGTATGATCCAACTAAAAGATGATTTGTTGTTTACGTGAAATTCATTTTTTTTTTTTTTTTTTTTTTTAAGAGACAGTCTTTACTTTATCACCCTTGGTAGAGTGCCGTGGCATTACAGCTGACAGCAAGCTCCGACTCCTGGGCTTAGGCAATTCTCTTGCCTCAGCCTCTCGAGTAGCTGGGACTACAGGCACCCACCACAATGTCTGGTTATTTTTTGTTGCAGTTTGGCTGAGGCCAGGTTTGAGGCCGGCACCCTACCCATTGAGCCACAGGCGTCGCCCCTGAAATTCATATTTAACTGACAGTACTGTATTTTTAAAATTATAGTTTTTTTTTTTTTTTTTTTGAGACAGAGCCTCAAACTGTCACCCTGGATAGAGTGCCGTGGCCTCACAGCTCACAGCAACCTCCAATTCCTGGGCTCAAGTGAGTCTCTTGCCTCCGCCTCCCAAGTAGCTGGGACTACGGGCGCCTGCCACAACGCCTGGCCATTTTTTGGTTGCAGCCGTCATTGTTGTTTGGTGGGCCGGGACTGGATTCGAACCCGCCAGCTCAGGTATACATGGCTGGCGCCTTAGCCCGTTGAGCCACAGGCGCTGAGCCTAAAATTATAGTTTTTATTTTGAGAAAATAATAGATTCACATGCAGTTTTAAGGAATAATAGGCCAGGTATATAGTGGTTCGTGCCTGTAATTCTAGCACTCTGGGAGGCTTAGGCAGGAAGATTGCTTGAGCACAGGAGTTTCTGAGCAAGAGTAAGAACCTGTCTCTCCTAGTAAAATAGAATAAATTAGCCAGGGGTTGGGAGACTGATGTAGGAGGATTGCTTGAACCCAGGAGTTTGAGGATGCTGTGAGTAGACTGATGCCATGGCACTCTAGCCTGGGCAACAGAGGGAGATTCTGTCTCAAAATAAAATAAAATAAATAATACAGAGATTTCATGTACTTTTTACCCAGCTTCTTCCATGTTGTAAAACTTGACAGCAAAGTCACAGTCAGTATACTGAGATGGATACATCACCACACTTATCCCTCCTGCTGACCTTTTAATAGCAACAAACTTCCTATTTCCCCCCATACTAACTCCATGGCAAACACTGATCTGTTCATTTCTAAATTCTATCATTTCAGGAATCGTATAGTATATAAGCCTTTAGAAACAGGCTTTTCTTACTCACTTAGCATAATTCTCATGAAATTCATCCAATTTGTTTCATGTGTCAGTTCTTTTTAATTGTGAATAGTCATCTGTAGAATGTATATGCTATAGCTTGTCTAAGCATTTGCCTGTGGAAGGATTGCTTCCAGTTGTTGGCTATTATGCAGTAAGCTTATAGCTAGCTTATATGTACATTCTTAGGTAGGGTTTTTGTTTTGTTTTGTTTTGTTTTTTGTGGTTTTTGGCCAGGGCTGGGTTTGGTGCCCTCCTTTGAGCCACAGGCACTGCCCATACATTCTTAGGTAGGTTTTTATGTGAACCTAAGTTTTCATTTTCTTTTGAAATGAAATAATGCCTAGGAGTGCTATTCAGGGTCATAAGGTAGTGGCATGTTTAATTTTTTAAGAAACTGTCAAACTTTTCTAGAATGGCTGTACTGTTCTACATTTTCACCAGGAAAGTTTGAGTTTCTCTGTGTTCTTGCTAGTATTTGGTGGTGTCACTGTTTTTCCTTTCGCCATTCTGATAGAGGTGTGGGGTTTTTTGGTGTTTTGAGACAGGGTCTTGGTCTGTTGTCTTTGCTAGAGTTCAGGTGCATATCCATTCACAGCAAGCTCAAACTCCTGGGTTCAAGTGATCCTCCTGCCTCAGCCTCCCAAAGTAGCTGGGATTATAGGTCCCAGGCACCACCACACCCAGCTGATTTTTCTGTTTTTCTAGTAGAAAAGTAGGATTTTGTCTTATTGCCCGCTCTTGGCCTTCCAGTTCTAACTCTGAAAGTGCTAGGATTACAAGCATAAGCTACCTCACCTGGCCTCTGTGTAGTTAAATTAGCATTTCCCTAATGGCTAATGACTATGATCATCTTTTCTTTCTTTCTTTTTTTTTTTTTTTTTTTTTTTTTGAGACAGAGCCTCAGGCTGTCTAGATAGAGTGCTGTGGCATCACAGCTCACAGCAACCTCCAACTCCTGGGCTTAAGTGATTCTCTTGCCTCAGCCTCCCAAGTAGCTGGGACTGCAGGCGCCCACCACAATCCCCGGCTATTTTTTGGTTAGTTGTCATTGCTGTTTGGCAGGCCCAGGCTGCATTCGAACCCGCCAGCTCTGGTGTATGTGGCTGGCACCTTAGCTGCTTGAGCAACAGGCGTCGAGCCTGATCATCTTTTCATGTGCTTATTTGCTATGTGTATATTCTATTCTGTGAAATATCTGTGCAAGTCTTTTGCTTATTTTTATACTGTATTTAATTTTAGAATATTTAGATGTTCAAAAAAGATAGTGATGCTACAATAGAATTCTCATATACTTCTCACCCAGTTTCCCATGTTAGTATTGTACATTTGTCATAATTAATGGACCAGTACTGATACATTCTTATTAACAAAGTCCATACTTAATTCATATTTTCTTAGTTTTTACCTATTTTCCTTTTTCTCTTCAGGATTCCATCCAGGATACCACCTTACATTTAGTCATCATGTCTCCTTAGGGGCCTCTTGGCTTTGACAATTCTCAGGCTTTCCTAGTTTTTCATGACCTTGACAGTTTTGAGGAATACTGGTCAGGTATTTTCTACAATGTTCCTCTTTTAGGGTTTATCTGATACTTTTCTTGTAATTAGACTGGGGCTATGGGTTTGGACCACAGAGTTTTCTTTTCCTTTTTTTTTTTGTAGAGACAGAGTCTCACTTTATTGCCCTCGGTAGAGTACTGTGGCCATCACACAGCTCACAGCAACTTCCAACTCCTGGGCTTAGGTGATTCTCCTGCCTTAGCCTCCCAAGTAGCCGGGACCACAGGTGCCTGCCACAACGCCCAGCTATTTTTCTGTTTTGCAGTTCAGCTGAGGCCGGGTTCGAACTGCACCTTCGGTACATAGGGCCGGTGGCCTACTCGATGAGCCACAGGCGCCGCCTTACTTTTCCTTATTAGTCATGTCAGTGACTTATACTGCTGATGTTATCATCACCTGGCTCAGGTAGTTTGTCAGATTCCTTTCCATTTTTCATACTATACTATTTGGAAGAATGTTGCCTAAACGCAGCTTCACGCTTAAGGAGTGAGGAATTATACTTCAGCTCTTTGAGAGTAAATTATCTATATAAATTATTTTGAATTTCTGTGCAAGGGAGATTTGTCTATTCTCTTTTATGTTTTTTAGTGTAGACTCAATGGATAGTTACTTTGGGTTATGATCCAATACCACCTTATTATTTTGTTGCTAAAACTGTTTTGCTTTGGCCATTGGGAGCTCATTCAGTTGGCTGTATTATCTTGAGATTCTGTAGTCTTCACTTTTTTAACCCTTTCATACTTTTTGGCACTATAAGATGCTTCTGGGTCATTTTGGGTATTTCCTATTCCAGTCCTAGAATCAGTTATTCTGAGCCCTTCTTTTTGAAGAATGGTACTAGGAATTAAGATTTAGGGCAATGCCCATATCTCAGTGGGAAGGGTGCCAGCCACATATATCGAGGTTGGCGGGTTCGAACCTGGCTCAGGCCAGCTAAAACAACAACAAATAAATAGCCAGATTGTGGTGGGCGCCTGTGGTCTCAGCTACTTGGGATACTGAGGCAAGAGAACTGCATAAGCCCAAGAGTTTGAGGTTGCTGTGAGCTATGATGCACAGCACTCTACCCAGGGCGAGAGCTTGAGACTCTGTCAAAAAAAAAAAAAAAAAAAGGAATTAAGATTTAGCCCCGCCTCCACCTGTTTTTTTTTTTTTTTTTTTGCCTTTTCACTAGTTTTGAGAATGTTTATTTTTGTTTATTTGGGGGGGCAGGTCTTGCTGTGTTTCTGGAGCTAGAGTGCATTGGCATCACCATCACTCACTGCAACTTAAACTCCTGGGTTCAAGTGATCCCCGTTTCATCTAGAGTAACTGGGACTAGAGGCACTGCACACCACCTGGCTAATTTTTTAATTTTTTGTAGAGATGGGGGTCTTGCTTTTGTCCAGGCTGGTCTTGAATTCCTGGCCTCAAGTGATCCTTATGCTTCGGCTTCCCAAAATGCTAGGATTGCAGGCATGAGCCAGCCATCACACCAGGCTGAAAGTTCTTTGTTTTTCAGACACCAGTCCTTTGTCAGATATGTCATTTGCAAATATTTTATTCCAGCCTGTAGCTTGTCTTTTCATTCTCCTAACTGAGCAAAAGTATTTAATTTTGATGAAGTCCAGTTTATCATCTTTTCCTTAAGTGATCCTTTGGTTTTAGCCTCCCAAAGTCCTAGGATTACAGGTGTGAGCCACTTCAGCCCACTTAGTATTGCTTTTAATGAATACTTAAATGTCTCAATTTAATTTGTAGTACAATAAATAGTGGTAAATATAACCTACAAAAATAATAATAAGAGCATAAAGGGGTCCTGTGTACTTCAAGTTTGAGAACACAGAGGATGCAGATTTGAAAATAGAGAACTGAAATTCAAGTTCCAATTCTGTCACTTAATTGACTGTGATTTTACGTAGGTGCAGGCTGTGAAGTTAGACTGTCTTGGGTTCATAATTTGGCTCAACTGCTTGCTGGTTGTGTGACTTTGGGGGAGTCATTTTACCTCTAATAAGGATAAACTATTGCATCTACTTCATCAAGTTGCTACTAAAAAAAAAAAAGTTGCAGCTTACAACCACAGCTAGAACATAGAGCTCAGTAAATGTTAGCAATTTGTAGTCTATGATATCTAGGACACAGCCTTGGCTTTATTCATCCTGTCCATAGAGAACAGAAACTATTTGGGTGTTATAAAGTTGAGGGGAAGGTTAAGTCAACGTGGATATTTGTGTGTGGCTGTTAATTTGTAAAGACAATATGTTATAAAAATTTCCTCTTTCAGTTTCCTTTTTTCCAGTTTCAGTAGAAATAAGAAGACTGAAAAAACAATCCCTGAATCCTTGGCCTATCTTCTAGCTAGAACATAGGGAAGTGTCTTGTTCAATAGCCAAAGGTCTTGCAGAAAATGAAATACTCACGGGAGCAAGTGAGCCAGGTTCCTGAGTGTGGGAAATCCTAGCTTTCCACCTGTCACGTCATCTCGTTTGGACAAACATACCTCCTCTCCAACCTCCCTTGCAGCTTTTAAACTCCGTCAAGATTAACTCTAACGTTTTTAGGGATACCTTTTCGGCAGCCTCTAAGTGCCATAAACACAAGCTGGGAGACGACCTCCTTTCCTTGCAGATGCCACTGGTAGCCGTTCTCGGCTTGCAGACGCGGGGTCGGGCCCGAGGCAGCTGCCGCCAGCGCCCTCGCCACGGCGCGGCTTCCCCGCGTGCCCACAGGCGCCCTGCCCCGGGGTGCGGTGCCCAGAGCAGCCGCTGGTGAAGAGGCGGGACTGGCTGATCTTGGAGAACCTTTCCGTCACAGAAACTCGAAAAGCTCCCGGTCCCTCCTCCTCACAGACCGCGGGCTCCCTCCCTGCCCACGTCTCGCGCGATCCCCTCCACTTCTCGCGACACTTGCCGCCCGTGCCCCTGCAGCCCCGCCCGCCCCGCGGCGGCCGCGGCGCTCGTCGGCCGGGAGCGCGGGGGCGCCCGGTGCTCGGGGCCGCAGGCTCCACCCCGCCCCGCCCAGGCTCTGGGTAAAGGCCGCCGCAGGGACATGTCGTGCTCCCCTCAGCGAGGGCGGGACAGCGCGAAAGGCAGCGGGGCTGCCAGGTGAGTTCGCGTGGGCGCCGGCGCGGGCTGCGGCAGCCGGGTCGGAGGCGGACGCGTGGTGGGGCGGGGGCACCCGGCTGCGGGGAGTAGCCGGGGCCTCGGATGCCGACCGCGCCCTCAGGCAGCGGGAAGTTGTGTGCATTGGTGGCTCCGCGTCTCCCCGGAGGCGGGAGGAGACCAGCCCCCGCGCTCTGAAGCCCGGAGCTGGGTGGCAGGAGGCCGGGGCGCGGGGGAAGGAACACGCCCGTGTGTGCTGGGAACGGGGACACGGGGGCCAACAGGGGCTGGGGCGCGGGGCGCGGTTGCCGAGATGCCGAGCCTCTCCCTCGCGTCCGAGGAGCCGCGGGACCTACTGCCGACGTCCGCTGCCTTGTTAGCCGAGTGATAGTAGCGTTGGAGAGGGACAAACACGTCGGTCAGGGTCGTCTTTGCGGCTCTGACCGGCTTTTGAGGTCGCCTGATACTTTTCACCTGAGACTCGGGGCGACGAGAGTGGGTGTGCGCGTGCGCACAGTGGCCACAGGCACGGTTTGGTATTTTCAGCTCTTTAAGCAACTTTAAGGATCAATCAAAATGATTCTTAAATGAATAGTTTTATTTTCTATATTTTAAGATTCCAATGGATTGTAAATGTGCAATGACGGGGTTCTGGATCCTGAAACCTAGGTGTTAATGACTTGGTTGCAGTGAATTTTCTGCTTTTGGCAATAGGTTTATGTTGGAAATTGGGGTAAATGTTTTGTTGCAATCAGGTTTTGAACCTGTGTTCTTGTGGTTCTGGGTTGGTTTGTAACCTACTGTGTGAATAAAATCATGCAGTTTTCTGAGAAACAATTGGAAGCTGAATGCAAAATGGTTGATCTAATAGAAGCATTTGTTTAAAGCTCCCTCCCATCCAGCTGTTAATTTGTTATTTGGATTTTAAATTATATAGCCCCTTTAGGTTTTGTTCTTATGTGCAGAAATGGCTTCTTAAGATGATCAGTTTTTTTTGTGCGTGTGAACAGTTACACTGTTAGTAGAAGGGAAATCATCTCCTCATAGTTTTCTTTTATCTTTAGAAAGCGAAATGTCATCAGTGGAGTCACACCAGGAACAGTTGTCCCAGTCAGATCCATCGTCCTCACCAAACTCATGCAGTTCCTTTGAGCTGATAGACATGGATGCTGGCAGCTTGTATGAGCCAGTTTCTCCGCATTGGTTTTATTGTAAGATAGTAGATTCTAAGGAGACATGGATTCCTTTCAACTATGAGGATTCACAACAGCTAGAAGAAGCATATGGCTCTGGTAGGTGAAACTAATTTATAATGGACAAAGACTTTTCATCTCTTTTAAACTGTAATAGAATAGACCTGGCAGGGTACAGTGGCTCACACCTGTAATCCCAGCACTTCGGGAGGCTTGAGACAGGAGGATTGCTTTAGGCCTAGAGTTCAGGACCAGCCTGGGCATCGTAACAGGACACCATCTCTGAAAAAAGTTTTTTAGAAAGAGCCAAATGTGGTGCAGCTTACCAGTAGTCTTAGCTACTGAAGTAGAGGCTGAGGCAGGAGGATCCCTTGAAACCAGGATTTCAAGGTTGCAGTAAGCTATGATCACACTACTTCACTCCAGCCTGGCAACAGAAAGAGACCCCATCTCTAAAAAAGAAGTCTCTAGAGATGGGGTATCTTTCTGTTGCCAGGCTGGAGTGAAATAGTGTATTCGGGAGGCTGAGGCAAGAGAATCACCTAAGCCCAGGAGTTGGAGGTTGCTGTGAGCTGTGTGATGCCATGGCACTCTACCGAGGGCGATAAAGTGAGACTCTGTCTCTACCAAAAAAAAAAAAAAAAAAGAAGAAGTCTCTAGGGTAGAGTGTTACAATGCAGAAGAATGAACTCTTACCTTATTACTTGTTTTTTTTTGTTTATGAAACAAGAATGGTGCCTGTTATAATAAATCATCATGACAGGCATTAATGTACTTTTTGGTCCCTGAAGCAAAAAATTCAGAAAAATCTTACATACTTTTTTTTTAAGGGGCACTACTGCCTTTCTTAGAAAAAAAACAAAACCATTTGGATAGTATTTTTTTCAAGTTTTATTTAAATCAAGAACGGTTTTGACAGTTTCTAACGTAGGAATTACGTTTTCTTTAGCATTTAGCCAAATAGAAATTGTTTATTCATGTGTTTAATAACATTATTTAGAGAGAAACTCAGAATTATATTTTGAAATACGTATTTCTTTTCTTCTTTCCAATCCTTGATAGGAAAAGATTGCAATGGGAGAGTTGTCCCCACTGACGGGGGCAGATATGATGTTCATTTGGGGGAGAGAATGCGGTATGCTGTATATTGGGATGAGCTAGCATCAGAAGTGAGGCGATGCACGTGGTTTTACAAGGGAGACAAAGACAATAAATATGTTCCCTACTCGGAGAGCTTCAGCCAAGTTTTAGAGGTATTCCTGTGACCCTTTTTTATTCATTTTTAAAAATTATTTTCTTATTTAATAATCTTTTTTTCCTTGTGTAATTAACTTTGTGGAATTTCCAGAGTTTGGTTCTCTTTGTATGACATTATAAAATTTAGTAAATCACTCTATTTTGCAAGTTAGTTTCAGGATGAAGTAGTTTTATTTTTAGATTTTTTTTTTTTTTTTTTTTTTTTTTTTTTTTTAGGCAGAGCCTCAATCTGTCACCCTGGATAGAGTGCTGTGGCATCACAGCTCACAGCAACCTCCAATTCCTGGGCTCAAGCGAGTCTCTTGCCTCCGCCTCCCAAGTAGCTGGGACTACAGGCGCCCGCCACAACGCCCGGCCATTTTTTGGTTGCAGTCGTCATTGTTGTTTGGCAGGCCCGGGCTGGATTCGAACCCACCAGCTTAGGTGTACGTGGCTGGCGCCTTAGCCCGCTGAGCCACAGGCGCTGAGCCACGGCATGTACTTTTGAGTCTCTATTTCTTTATCAGCTTCTATACGATCTTTCCTATTGTATCCACTCTTATTTATCCATTCCTCCCATCCCACCCCAAAGGTGTTGATCGGTTCTCAACCTTTCCATGGCCTGCTTAGGATCAGTTGCCACTTGTTTAACTGCTTTCCAGCTTTCAGATTTTTTTTTGTCTTAAAAATCTCCTATGTGAGACTTGGAACTCTTCAATTGTGCAGTGAATGTGAACTCAGTGCAGTGAATGCCAGGGAATTGTGTGAGTGATCAAAAAAAGCTATACCTTGCCATTATTGCTGGCTCCTCTTCTGTTCTTGTGGGTTTGTACATTTAAAAATCCCTTTAATATTACTTTAATGGGGTTTGAGGAAAGGACACAGAATTAGGTGCAAGAGTCTATCTGCCATCTTTGTCTGGAATCTGAGCATGCTCATACGTGAAAGTTATTCACCAGGAAGTTCTGAGTCGGACTGAGATATCAGAGAGATCTGACAGAGCATGTGTGAAAGCTGTTGCTGGAGAAAAATAAAACCATTTCTGGTTTGTACTTTACTATATTCAAATTGTCCAATATACTGTTTACATGTGGGGTTTAGTAAAAAGCAGCTTCCCTATCCTTCCCCCATCCTTTTTTCTTTTCCTCCTTGCAACAGCTATTTTGCAAAACTTCTCAGGAGACTGTGCCAGCCCATGGGTAAAGGAGAGGTCTTACAGAGATAAAATAGACGGCACATCTCAGTTCAGGATGGTGTGAAGGTCATTGGAGATATCTCTGAGGTCAGTTAGGGGTGAATCTTTCTGGCAGGGAAGAGAGGAACTGGGGGAAAAGGAAAGGAGTCAAGAAGCGGACCCAAAGTATAGGGAATCTTGAGCTTGGAGTGAGGGAGGGCCCTTTTGGGATGTCTGAGCCTGCAGGGCTCAGTGGATGACGAGGAGCTGCCTGAAGTCCAGGGAGGGGGCGTGGTGGCCGGTAGAAAGTTCCTCCTTCCTCACACAGGGAACACAGATGCTGCTGAGCTGGGGGCATGGAGATATGTCCCAAGCATAGGCTTGGCAAGCAGGCTTAGGCAGGGACCACAAAGCTCTTGCTGAGCGATCTTTTTCCTTTCTGACCTTACAAAAAGAAATCCAAGGCTGCTTGAGGTAGTGGGGGGTGGTGGAAGGAAGAAGGGTGGATGGGGCTTAGGCCCAGGACATCCTGAGAGCCACTGCCCAGCTGTGCCTCAGAGATTCCACTGAAGTCACTCCAGAGATCTGAGATTCCTAGCCCTGCTGAATAGTATTGACAGACAGAGCCTGTTGCAGCATCTGCTTCCTTCTCTTTCGATGAAAGTTTAAAGGTCACCATTTCCTCTTGCACAGGAAGTTCTACAAATATTCCATTTCCAGTCCAAGAAATACCAAGATACCAAGATATTATAAACTCCCTGTGCTGGGGAATTCCCAAGGAAGCAGAGGCGGAGTTCTGGTGGAGACGAAGTGAATTCAGAGTGATTACTCAGTAGTATTATGGTAGCAGGAGCAGTAGCAGCAGGAGGAACCAGAATTTCCCAGCACGTGTCCTGGGCTCTGTTTTGCCAACTCAGTCTCTAAGTATTTCTATTGACAGAAAAAAAAAAAAAACTGTGGCTGAAAGAATTTATCTTCAGCCATGAGCCTCCATCCACTGTGTGCTTAGAGGTTTGTCTCTCTTAACTTGTCTTTGGGATGGCAGATGTAAATGTTCCTGATGTCACTGTCAGGATGGGGGAAGGAGAGGGTACCTCTGATGGTTCAGTTCCCGCATTTGTCTCGAAAGACAGAGATGATTATCATGTATGCAAACATTCTATACACTGTGTGCTAAACCTAACCTGTCACTTCCAAGGAGTGGGTGAGGAACATAAATGGTTCTGGGGAGTCTTGCCCCCATGTGGGGCAGACACTCTGAAGCTCACTGTCTGTGGATGGAGGGTCGTTGGTTAAAGGACAGCTCATGAGCCATGCATTTGTAATGGAGCCCAGGAGAGTTTCCAGCTAGAATCTAGTATGTTTTTTCATAATTCTCCTGTGCGAATAGCTGTGGTGGGAGGCCCCAACATAGGGCCTTCCTACCATCTCTTACCAGTCTGAGATGTTTCTGTTATAGCGAGGCATTCTTTTATTTTCCTTTTTGGTAGTGGTTGTTGGGGGTGCCGAATGCAGCCACACACAAACCCTTTCCCCTCCTCTTCCTCCTTTCCTCCTAAGGCAAAGGATATGCCTAGCCCCACCCCTCAGAAGTTCATGACAAAAGACCCCAACTTTCCAGGCAAGCTGTGGAATTTGCCCACCCCCTATGGCCCCATATAAACACGGTCTCTAACTGTCCTTCGGGGGCAGACATCATCTTTGCACTGCCCAGGTGGATCACCCTCCCCTTTCAATAAACCTGGCCTGAACATCTCTGCTACCACCTAGTCTCTGGGCACTGTCATTTACACCCTTCAGTGGTGGCAGTGGGGGCACTAATGTGTTACTTTCACAAACTTTGTCTTAAGATGTAGACATCTTACCCAGGAGATGTGGCATGGTGAGTCAGACTGGGATCAGAAGAACCAGTCCAAAAAGCAGAGTAGGGCAAAGTTCAGGGCTTTGAGGACTACAGCATTTGGTGACAGGAAAGGGAGATATCTGAATAGGAGGAACACATTATATTGCTTATTCTCTCTAGGCTTCAATTTCTTCATTTGAACATGGGATCATTTGTCCCTTGGACATTTATTAAATTCTTGTCTTGGGCACTGTGCCAGGTACTGTACTAAAAATTAACTCATCCCTATGAATTTTTCTGAAGTCTAAAATGTGAAATATTTAAAAAGTAACAGTGAAGTGCAATGCAAATGCAGCTATTCAATGACTGTGTGGGTTTTATAAGGGATTTTAATGTTCTTCATCTTGTCTTTCTCTTTAATGAGAATATATTCCTCATGGACTAACAAGGAATCTCTTGTGTTGGTTGTTCTCATTATCATCGTTATCACTGTCTTCTTCTCTGGCTTTTTTGGTGCCTCCAGGCCATTGCAGGACACTGATGATCGCCTAGACAACCAAGAAGAACTTTCTGAGGAGAGGAGTGAAGAAGATCAAAGCTGGTTTCTTTTGAGGGAAAGGGGCTGGAGGAAGGAGAGATAAAGGAATTGGCAAAGGTGAACGTGCAGCGCTGCATGCTTTTATGAAATAGCAAAGTTGGGTCTGAAAGAGGGCAATGGTATCTGTTTCTACAACTGGAAAACCCCTCAGATACCATCTATTTTATAAGTGGGAAATACAGAATGGAGAAGTTAAAGGAACGGTCACAGGGTCAATTGGCACGCTTGTGTAAAAGCTGGGATTTCCAGGCCGGTGCTCTTACTGCCATGCCTTGTGATGAATAGTTGGCATTTTGGGGGTGGGAGTGGAGCTGAAGCACTGATGTTCGTGTGCATCACCCTCAAGACAGTCTGTAATGGCTACGACAGACACACTAGCAAGGAAGGGGGGCCAAGCCAGCATTTTTGGGTGTGAGGTTTTGTCGTGGTTTGATTGGGACAATTGGGATTGCCCTTCTCTATGCCTCTGCTTTCTTTTTTTCTTAGGAGGGAAGGAATGATGGAATAAAAGTAGACATTCAACAAACACCTGTTGTTTGGGAGCCATGTCGCCAAAGGGTCTGGGGTTGACCAGTTGGCTTTATCATCTGCACGCCTGAATCCAGCCTCTGCACTGTGGCACTCTGGTTTTCCCACTGTGGCTCTGTGGCACCAGTCTTACCTCCTTACCAGTATGGTCCAGCATGCTCTGGTCACATCTGGTGATGTCCTTGGTGATGTCCCCTCTTTACCTTTATTTTCTGACCTACCATATGCCTATTGGTAGAAATCCTCATTTTTTAGGGTTTTGCTTAAATTCACTTCTCCAGTGGAATTTCTTCACCCTCCCCATCCCTTGCTCCCCTGGAACCTCTGAGCCAGAGTTTATTTATTAATTTTTTTTGTGGCCAAGGGACTGGGTTTGTACATCTGTGATACTTAATGTTGGGACAAATGGCCTTAGATCTCCCCAGCCAGAGAGATAACATCTGTGGTGTGCAGGCTCTGGCCCAGACTTGCTGAAGCAGGGCGTCTACCTTCCTCCACGGTCTCTCACACTGTTTCCGGAATTTCCTCCATGGGGCAGCCCATGAGCTCAGAGGCAAGCCCAGACATGTGTTGCTTTCTCTCCTCTGCAGATGGGTTTCTTCAACTCTGTGGGTCCTAGAGCAACTCCACAGTTTGTAGGATGAGAGATGAGGGGACTTCTAACAGTTGTGCTGTTATTTCCCCCCCAAACAACATGAAATACAACACTCTAACAAATAGCCCTCTCCCTTGAGGGCTCAAAACCAGTGCCGCAGGCTGCCTTCACCATCACGTCTATCTACTCTAGAGAAGATATTATATATGTGGGTATGTGTAAGTGTATGATAGCTGCATATGTAACACATAGTTATCAATATTTCAATCCAATTGTATACTTTATAATTTGATTTATTTTTATCTAACATTATAAATAAATATTTAGCTATATCATAAGATAGTCAATGCAATTTTTGATAACTGTATACTATTCATTGTGTGATTATACCAAAAATTATTCAGCCAGTTTCCAGTTTACTTCCATTTTTATTTACTACTTTGAAAAATGCTTTGGTAAACATTCACAAAACAGACTTTTTTTGCATATTCCTGATTATTACCTATAAGTAGAATAAGTAGAATTTCTCTTTTTAAGTTTTTTTTTTTTTTCGAGGCAAAGTCTCACTTTGTCGTCCTCAGTAGAGTGCCAGGCCATTATAGCTCACAGCAACCTCAAACTCTTGGGTTTGAGTGATTTTCTTGCCTCAGCCTCTCAAGTAGCTGGGACTACAGGCAATTTTTAAATTTCAGAATTTTAGGGGGTACACATATTTTGTTTACGTATTTTGCTTTTGCTTTCATATTTTACAGATTGAGTCAAAGTTGTAAGTGTGCCCTTCACCCAGATAGTGTGCACTGTACCCAATAGGTGTGAATTTGCCCATCCCCCTCTCTCCCTCTTGATTTTCCCTGAGACTTACTTCCACATGTGCCCGTAAGTGTTGGTTGATTAGTTCCAGTTTGGTATTGAGGACATCTGTTTATTTCTCCATTCTTGTGATGTTTCTCATAGAAAAATGGTTTCCAGTTCCATCCAGATTGTCACAAAAGATACTTAGAATTTCTTCTTCTTCTTTTTTTATTCTTATTTTTGCTTTAATTTCAGATGACTTTTGACAAAGTTAAAAATTGGTTTTCTGTGTAACAAATGGGTTTGCTATTTTAGAGAACACACAATAATGGCATACAAAAGCAATTTGCTATTGTAGACTTTGTAGCAATAGTATTATTTGAGAATTTCCTATAAGAGGAATTTTCTCATAATTGTTTCTATTTTTTTTTTACGTATATACTTTATATTCACCACTATACAAAGAAGGAACAATTATTTCTTGTAAGAAGAACTTTGGGCTGAGAGAGAAACACCTTGAGTACTTCAGATACCTATTGCCAAATTGAACCCTTCTGTTCAGGGTTTTACTGCTTCAGCATGACTCAGGGTTGAGGAGTAAAGAAGGGGGTGGAGGCAGCAGTCCCCTCCCCATCCCCACTGTCCTGACAGTGACATCAGGAACATTTACATCTGCCATCCCAAAGACAAGAGAGACAAACCCCTAAGGTCTACTTTTAGTTCTTTGAGAACTCTCCATATTGTTTTCTACAGAGGTTGTACTTCCCTTTTCACTGTATGTGTACCAGCATTTATTTATTTATTTATTTATTTATTTAACTTTTTAATAATGGCCATTCAGACAGCAGCAAGGTGGATCTCATTGTGGTTTTAATTTGCATTTCTCTCATGATTAGTGATGTTGAGCAATTTTTCATGTTTTTCGCCATTTGAATATCATCTTTTGAAAAATGTTTATGCTGTTTGCCCACGTTTTAATGGATTTTTTTTCTTGCTGAGTTTTTGAGTTTCTTGTAGGTTCTGGATATTAGTCCTTTGTCAGATAGATTGCAAATATTTTCTCCCATTTTGGAGGTTGTCTGTTGATTATTTCTTGTGCTGTGCAGAAGTGTTTAAGTTTATTTAAGTCCCATTTATTTCTTTTTGATTTTGTTGAAATTGCCTTTGGGTTTTTAGTCATAAATTCTTTGCCTCGGCCAATGCCTTGAAGACTTTTTCCTAGGTTTTCTTCTAGAATTTTTATGGTTTTAGATCTTACATTTAAGTCATTAATTCATCTTGTGTTAATTTTTTTTCAGTTGATGTTTTGTGGTGCTAGTTGCTTTTTTTTTTTTTTTTAAGGTTCAAGGGGATCTGTGTGCACAGAAAGGATATTTACAGTTACTTGAACTTAAATTTCTATGATTAAACTTATTATAATTATAAATTAAAACACCTAAATTTTCTTAACATTTTAAGTTCAACTCACAAATCTGGGTATGCAATTTCAAAGACTTTTTTTGTTTGTTTGTTTTTTTTTTTATAGCAAATGAAAAGACACTTCTCTTTAAATCAATGCTCAGTTATGTCATAGCTTTACATTGTCAACCTAAATAACAGACATAGGGAGGCTGTCTAAAAGAAAATGACATTTATTTGAGAATAGATTGTTGCAATGGCAATATGCATGCTGTAGTAAACCATGTGCATATTCATGGAGGTAAATGAAGACAGGTTTTTAAAGAAGAAAATGAGGAGGACTCATAATTGTTTTCAAGTAATTATCTTTGGCTATTGCGATCTATAAGAAGGATGATGCCAGTACATGGTTGGACAGGCAGTTGTTGGGCAGATGTCCTTGTAGAAGTTATTTTTGTGTGTGTATAGAGTTTGCAATGTTCCTTGTGCAAAGTCATGGTTTCTGTAGAGTCTTTCTTGCTGTCAAACACATGGCATGAGAACCATCTCTTCATGGCCTTCCCTGGCTTATTTGTCAGAGTATTCTTAACATTAGTGACTCTGTTTTGATTCTGACAACTTTCATAGCATATTAAATCCCCCTACGTAGTTAACTCTCTTTTCTAGCACTGGTAATTGAGTTCCCTTAAATATTTGCAAGTACAAATTTAATATAGCTGCAAATTTAATATATCTGATATTTTTCAAACACTTCAAGTGTCTGCCAGGGAAGACATGAAAATCTAACAAATAAAATCTTTCTTAGCATCTAAATCAGGCTGTAAAAATCAACTTTTTAGGCTCGGCACCTGTGGCTCAGTGGGCTAAGGCGCCAGCCACGTACACCTGAGCTGGCGGGTTCGAATCCAGCCCAGGCCCACCAAACAACAATGACGGCTGCAACCAAAAAAAAAATGGCCGGGAGTTGTGGCGGACGCCTGTAGTCCCAACTACTTGGGAGGCAGAGGCAAGAGACTCGCTCGAGCCCTGGAATTGGAGGTTGCTGTGAGCTGTGATGTCACAGCACTCTATCCAGGGTGACAGCT
>CAUYRH010177030.1:0-26827 GCA_963574655.1 Perodicticus potto
TGTAGGAGGCGGGCTAACCTTGATTGCAGGGTAGCCCCGAGCAACCTCCGCAGTAGCCCTTTATTGAGACAGCACAAGACAGGTGAGGGGAGTATCAATGACTATGTGCCCAAGGCTGGCCTTGGGCTCGGGTTCTCTCTCTGCATGGAGCACCTGCAGATGAATTGGCCGAGGGCCCGCCCCCCAGCTGCAAATCATCTTGCTCAGAGGTTGTGTGGCTCTTGGTGTCTGCTAAACCAATGATTAAAAACATGATAGAATTTAGAGATACTTTTCTATTTGAAATGCACAAGCAAGTCCTTGAATATTAGAGAATGTATACAATGTACACAGCTATGATTTAATAAAAGAAAAAGAGAAAGAAAGAAAAACACATAGTCTTCATGGAATAACTTTCTCTTTGGTGTACTTGATTTGTGCCTTCTTAGCCTAAGACCCCTCATTCTCTTCTGATAATGCTGGGTCTAGATCGTAAATAGATACCCAGGCTTATGGTTCAACATTGTTTTTCTTTTTGTTGTGTTTTCTAATTTCTATTTTGTTGCCATAATGCTTTTATATTTTCTGTTGATCTCAATTTGTGATATTTTAATCTAATTTATCAACATAACTGGTTATTAGTAGATCCTTATGAAAAGAGACAACACAGAGGCCAAATATCTAAATAATTAAAAAATATAATAATCTGAATTCAGAAAACATTTGATTGGTCCCTATGCAAAAGGCACTGAAGAAAGGCAAAATGTTCTGCTCAATTAACAAACACGCTAGAAAAGCAGGTAATTGTCTCAGTTTGGGATGTATAACAAAATGACCAGGTAATTTATAGAAAATAGAAATTTATTTATAAATTTTATTTATAAAAATATAATCTGGAAAGTTCAAGGTCAAGGTACTGGCAGATTCAGAGTCCAGTGACGTCTTACTCTCTGCTTCTGAGCTGATGCCTTGTTGCTGTATCCTCTGGAGGGGAAGGACAAAGACTGCATCTTCACATGGTAGGAAGAAAATGAAAAAGGAAAAGGTTGTTCTTCATAGATGGTGCTATCTGGGTGATTTCATGTGGTAAAAGCAATAGGAAGGAGAAAGTAGCTCTCTGACGCTTCTATTATAAGGGTACTAATCCCATCCATGAAGGGCCCTTATGCCCTTGACATTCTATACCATCATCTCAGAGGCTAATTCCCACATGTCAATTTGGGGGGGACACATATATTCAAACCACAGTAATCAAGTATGCAGATAAAGTAATAACCTAGTCTGTGCCAATGTTTATTAAGAGCAATACCAATAAAAGAGTTACAAGAATAAAAATGAAAGAATGCATTTCTTCTGGATAACACAGAGAAAAGAGTACACAGTGAGATTGAAAAATAGGAGGTGGCAATGGAGAATGAGGGTAGAAATTAACTGAGATTTGCGCTGTGAAAGGAGTGATACAAACAAGAGCTTTCAATGCAGCGGCTGTTGGTAGAGAAGGCAGCTTTGGATCTGTCCATTAGGAAGTCAATAGAGCTTTGTCAGAGAGGAGGTTCAGGAACACAGGGGAAGTGAAGGTAACATTCAAGGGGAACTTGCAGCTACAGAGGCACTAAGGCATCTCTACACTATTTTCTCTTTGAAGCTAAGAGAAAACGGAAAATAACTTTTTAGAAAACAGAAGAAAATTCTGTCTTTAATAAAACAGGTAATAATCTTAAACCACAAACTATGAGGAATAGCTACGGGGAAGATTCAGACCTAAGTAATCCAGATGTGGAGAGTGTATTTGTGTCTCACGTATGCCATGGAGAGCTCCCAAGGCAGGTGGTATGGTCCTGTGGGGTGCGATGAAGAATATCTTACCCACAGTGCTACTTTTGGGAAGTTAAAGACTCTGAGAAGCAATCGCTAAACTCCATCTCACTCTGAGTACTGGAAAGAGACCTAAGATTGCAGGAAAAGTACAGAGATCAGCCATCGTCGTAAGAAATTGCAGTCAGTACTTAGTGGATGACACGTCAGCAGAAGTTTGTTTTACACATGGTTGTCTGGGTCAGCCAAGTCATCTCTCCACACAAAAATCTGTCATCTGATGCTAAACTTGAGCCATGTTGAGATCCTGCTGCTACAAATACAACAACATAAAGGACTAAGCCCTACCAGGTGGTTAAATCTCCTCATACCTCCTGGATCCCTCGGTCATGCTTTTTCTTTATAGAACTCCTTACCTCTCTCTCAGAACAGTTGAATAAAAT
Organism: Perodicticus potto; assembly: GCA_963574655.1. Classification (NCBI taxonomy): domain Eukaryota; kingdom Metazoa; phylum Chordata; class Mammalia; order Primates; family Lorisidae; genus Perodicticus; species Perodicticus potto. The sequence goes on from CAUYRH010177030.1 coordinate 2,238, forward strand.
ATTATAGGAAATGCTATACAAGAAAGAGACAACAAACTCTGACTGGAGTAAAGGAATACCTCAGAGTTAAGATTAAAAAGTAAGTTGATTTTTGGAAGAGCACACTAAAGACAGAAAAGGATACTTCAACCAGAAAGAAATAACTGCATATAAGGAAAAACACAGAGGTGAGGGGCAGAGTTTGGGGCAGACAAATTCCCACAGTGAATTTAAGATGGCTGGATGGTCGCACCTGTAGGGAGAGAGGCGACCCTTAATACAAATGCCGGAGCTCAGCCCAGGCCACGTCATGGTGAGTCTTGTGTGTTATGGAAAAACGTCATCTTTTTCAGAGATCAATTAAAAAAGACCTTTATGCATGTTTTCATCTGTGGTGTAGAAAGATTAATCTGAATGAGTTGGAGTTTAGATTTTAGAGGAAATACAGAAGCAGGGGTCAGATTGGAAGTCCATTAAAAGAGGTGGCAGAAGGAAGACAGGTCAGACTGGGACAGGTGGGGAGAGGAGAAACATGATAGATGTAATGAATACCCAGAAATTGGAAAAGGTGGGGATTCCCATCTTTCTCCTCAAAGATCAACAGAATTGTGATCCTGTGATCTTTGTGGAGAATCAGGAATAAGAGGAAATTAAAAAACATTTCTCCTGGATGTGTCTTCCTGCTGAATATAAATTTTAGTCTGTATCAGTGTTCTTTCATTAAATTAAAAATTAGATTGTCTTGCTTAGCTACTAAGTGGTGTTAGTAAAACATTAAGCTGCTATTGCATCCGGCCTGCAGTAGGGCCATGGGGCCAAAAGTCCATTCCTTCAAGCACAGTAAATAGAAAGGGTCACTTGTGGGGAGAATGTTTTCAAGAAATTTCTTAGGCAAACATGACAAGGAAAAAGATGATTAAAAGTCAGAAAGGACAAGATACATAAACTGTCCAAGTCAGATGAAGGTCGTATGTAAACGGCATAGGGGATGTAGCAAGTTGCTGACCACTTCAAACTACTCAGCTGCTTGGAAGCCCACCACGAACTCCCACCATAAAGTGCACTTGTTCTGCTGAACAGTCTGTGGACGGATGCTCCTGATGAACACAGGAAGGTAAGAGAACCTGACCCTCCTCCGAATGAATGACCCGGCGATGAATACTTAGAAAAGCTGCTCTAGAGAATACAATATTGAGTGAACAGGTGAGGAATAAATGAATTACTAAAGCAGCAATTAGTGTCCAGTTAAAGCGAGAGAAGGGTTTTCTTTTATTAATTAAAGAGTAAAGGAATTGTAGAATGTTAAAGCATTCTACAAATATTTAGTGGAGTTTAAAGAAAATAACCAGGACTCAGCGCCTGTGGCTCAACAGGCTAAGGCGCCAGCCACGTACACCTGAGCTGGTGGGTTCAAATCCAGCCCGGCCCGCCAAACAACAATGAAGGCTGCAACCAAAAAATGGCCGGGCTTTGTGGCGGGCACCTGTAGTCCCAGCGACTTGGGAGGCGGAGGCAAAAGACTCGCTCGAGCCCTGGAATTGGAGGTTGCTGTGAGCTGTGATGCCAAAGCACTCTACTCAGGGTGACAGCTTGAGGCTCTGTCTCAAAAAGAAAAAAACAAAAAAACAAAAACCGAAAGTAGATAGGCTTCATTTAATTGTTTGGATTATTATACAATATTAAAGTATCACTACTGTGTAAGCATAGAAAACTATTAATTTAGAAAAAAGTAAATTCAAAACATGCTCATTGCCTTCTAGCTATATATTTTTTGTTTTTTGTTTTTTTAAATAGTTGAAAGAGGTTTATTCTGAGCCAAATTTGAGGACCATTGCCCAGAGCCATGTCCTAAAAGCTTTAAGCAAGTGGACTCACTATAATTAGGTTACAATTTGCTGTGATACATTTCATGGAGACAGGAATTACACACACAGTCATAAATCAATACATGAACCGTATGGTATACATTGGTTTGGTCCAAAAGGTGAGACATCTCAAAGTCGGAGTGGGGGCCTTACAGGTTATGGGTGGGCTTAAAGATTTGTTTGATTTGTAATTGTTTAAAGAAATGAAGTGTTGTCTAAAGGCTTGGAATGTTTTAAGCTAAGAAAGCCTGTTAATTAGAGACAAGTCACCAGACATACACCAGACTCAAGTGATCTGTTAAGTAAATTGAGGACCTGCAGGTGTGGTTTAAGCTTTGCCTTACACAGCCTTCAGCCTCTTAATGAGTTATAAAGGGTACCTCCAAGAAGGGAGGGGGGCACAACGAGGCATGTCTGGCCTCCCTTCTCATGGCTTGCAATTCAGGATTAGTGTATTTCTGAGGTCTCCTTGGCTAAGAGGGGTCCATTCAGTCAGCTGGTGGAGGGGGTCAGGATTTTATTTTAGTTTACAATTCCTCCCTTTTGGCCAGAATCTGCCAGAGATAGTATCAATGACTAAACTCTAATTTTGTACCATCATGCCAGGGTTAGCTATGTGGTTTTTAAAATGTATTTCAACCTCTTTATGCTTGAGTTTTCTTGTTGATAAAATGAAGAATACTCTTTTGAGATTTATGAAGTTAAATGTGTTATCTATGTATGTGATATTGCTGTGATTATCTACCGTTTTAAATTTCAAGATATTACAGGGGTACACATGTTTTTGGTTGTATGTTTGAGTTTTGCTATGCCTGAGTCAGGGTTATAAGTGTGCTCATCATCCATATAGTGTTCATTGTACCCATTAAGCAGGTTTTTCCAAATCCTCTCCTCTCCCCTGCCCTCTACTTGATTACCACTGAGTCTTCTTTCCCTTGGTACACTTGTGTGTTCATCAGAGGTTTCCAATTTAATAGCATGTGTTCTGTGTAAAAAAGATGTTTATTTTTCCATTCCCTAGATACTTCACTTAGGATAATTGTCTCTCATTTCATCCAAATTGTTGCAAAAGCCTTAATTCATCCTTCTTCATGGCTGCATAGTATTCCACACTATACGTCTACCACATGTTGTTAACCTAGCCATGAATTGATGGGCCCTGGGCTGATTCCACATCTTTACAATTGTGAGTTGTGCTTCAATAAATGCTTGAATGTAGGTGACTTTTGATAAAATGACTTATTTTCCTTTGGGTAAGTACCCAGTATTGGGATTGCTGTATCAAATAGTAGGTCTGCTTTTAGTTCTTTGAGAAAGCACCATACAGTTTTACATAGCATGTCTTTCTCTCTGAATCAATGCCAACATCTATTGTCTTTGAAACTTTCAATAAAAGGCATTCTGACTAGAGTAGGTGATATCTCCTTGTGGTTTTCATTTGTCTTTCCCTAGAGATTAGGGCATTGAACATTTTTTTTCATCTGTTTATTGACCATTTGTCTATCTTCTTTTGAAAAGCTTCTGTTCATGTCTTTTGCCCACTTTTTATTTTTTTATTTTATTAAATCTTATCTGTGTACATTAATGCATTTATGGGGTACAATGTGCTGATTTTGTATATAATTTGGAATGCTTACATCAAACTAGTTAACATAGCCTTCACCTTACTTACTTATATGTTGTGTTAAGACATTTATACTCCACTCTTAATAGTTCTGACATGTGCTTTTGCAATGTGCACAATACATGACGTCCCACCAATTGCTCTCTCTTCTCCCAGCCTCCCTCCTCCCCTCCTCTCTCCCTCCCCTTCTCTCCTTCATTCTTGACTATAGTTGTGTTTTATCGTTTGTATGAAAGTGTGGGTGATTATATATTGTTTTCATAATAGTACTGAGTGCATTGGATACTTTTTCTTCCATTCTTGAGATACTTTACTAAGAAGAATATGTTCCAGCTCCAACCATGTGATCACAAAAGTCTCCATCTTTTTTATGGCTGCATGATATATCACAATTTGTTAATCCATTCATGGGTTGATGGGCACTTGGGCTGCTACCATGACTTTTTTGCCCACTTTTTAATGGGATTGTTTTGTTTTGTTTGTTTGTTTTGAGACAGAGTCTCACTTTGTCACCCTTGGTAGAGTGCTGTAGCATCACAGCTCACAGCAACCTCAAACTCTTGGGCTTAAGAGATTCTCTTGCCTCAGCCTCCCAAGTAGCTGGGACTACAGGTGCCCACCACAATGCCCAGCTATTTTTTGTTGTTATTGCAGTTGTCACTGTTGTTTAGCTGGCCCAGGGCGGGTTCGAATCTGCCACCCTTGGTGTATATGTCCGGCGCTGTAACCACCAAGCCAGCCATATACACCAAGGCACCAAGCCAGGACTATTTGTTTTTATTCTTGCTGATTTGCTTGAATTCTTTGCAGACTTTGGTTATTAGCCCTTTATCAGATGTATAACTTGTGAACATTACCTCCCATTCTCAAGGTTGTCTGTTTGCTCTGCTGATTATTTCCTGAGCTGTGAAGAAGCTTTTTGATTCAATTGAGTCCTGTTTATTTATTTTTGTAGTTGCTGTCATTGCCATTGATTTTTTTTCTTTTTAAAGACAGAGTCCATAAAGTGCCAGGGCATCATGGCTGACTGCAACCTCAAACTCAGGTTTGAGCAATCCTCTTGCCTCAGCTTCCTGAATAGCTGGGACTATAGGCATGTGCCACTATGCCCAGCTAGTTTTTATATTTCAGAGTGATGGGATCTCACTCTTTCTCAGGGTGGTCTCAAAGTCCTGAGTTCAAGCAATCCACCAACTTCAGCCTCCCAGAGTGTTCATCCTTGGGGTCTTCATAAATTCTTTGCCTAGGCCCATTTCTAGAAGAGTGTTTCTAAAATTTTCTTCTAGAATTCTTAGTTTCTTGCCTTACATTTAGGTCTTTTATCAATCTTAAACTTATCCCTGTGAAAGGTGAGAGATATGGATCCTGTTTCATTCTTCTTCCTGTGGCTATCCAATTTCCGAGCACCACTTATTGAATAGAGCTTCTTTTTTAAGAAGGGGGACTTTGTATGAAAGCAATAATCCCTTATTCATTCATTTATTTATCTTTCACTTATCATTTAACAAGCATTGAGGAATTTATATTGTTCATTGAAATGAAATTGGCCATGCATAGGTTGAAAAAATAAATAAATAAACTCATACAATAAAAAAAAAAATCATTGTACAGTGAACACAAGCAGAAGGTAAGCTCACTGTTAGAAATCAAAGGGCCTGCAAGGCTGCTAAAGGTAGAGCGAAATGTCTACCTTGACTTCCCTAGCAGACAAAACTACTTAAACAGTAGCACATTTCTTTCTACATATTTTTCCAAACAGTAAGATCTGAGAGATATTTCTCCTATGGTTTATCATAAAACAATCATATTTTGATACAGAGCATATGTTAACAGTGAAATTCATATCTTTGCTTTTTGCATTCTCCTCTATTCACATCAGAATGGGAAATCAAATTTAAGCTCCTGAGGAGTCAAATTCGTTAAGAATCAAAAGCATCAGAGTTCAAGACTGCTTTTGGAGGTAAAACTTAAAGTTTCCCAAAAGTGACCCAGATGTCAACTGATTTCACCATGTTCCTTTATACAATGGTATCAGTCTGAACCACCCTCTGCCCCAGTCTCAAAATGCCTTTGCTAATAGGCTCTGATGAAAACAAGGCAACACGATTCTTTGCCAACTATTTTTTTCTTTAAATTGAAGTAGCTTTTTGCAGGTTACACTCCTATCCTTATCAAGTTTTGAAATTGAGGGGAAGATGATCTTCAGAAAATGAACAGGGAAGCTGATCTTTCTGTTTGGTCTGCAATACTTTGAATAACATGGGCATCTCCTAATCTTTAAAGTTGAGCTAGAACACATGCACAAAACTTCAAACAATGTTGCCTTCTATATGCTAATTCTTTAAACACATTTTCAGTTGTCTTGTAAAAGAATTGGTCTCTTGGGCAGCGCCTGTGGCTCAAAGAAGTAGGGTACCGGCCCCATATGCCAGAGGTGGCGGGTTCAAACCCAGCCCAGGCCAAAACCCGCAAAAAAAAAAAAAAAAAAAAAAAAAGATTTGTTCTCTTGAAATATTCCTCTTATTTGGTCAGTTTTGAAAATTTTTATTTTGCTAAAACATTATAACTTTTCTCCAGATTACAAAAATATTTCTGTAGAACCAGAAGCCGTTTTTATATATACACACAAGTTAAAATTTCAAATTTGTTAATGTCTTTGTCCATGTCTGATAATTCTTACTTTTATGTTCTGTACCTTCCTCAACTGTAATAAATAAGAGCCCCTTAGAAAAATTTCCCCCGGGAGAGAAACGGAGAGAGATTTTCTCTCCCCACTTGAGTTCTCTCTCTCTACCAGGAGCTTTACTGTTTTCTGTATTCTTTTCTGTAAATAAATTCTGTCTTACCACTGAGAAAAAAAAGAAAAGAAAAGAAAAGAAAATGCCACGAAGGCTATGTTAAACAGTTTGATGAAAACATTTCAGATTGTATATGAAACCAGCACATTGTACCCCTTGATTGCACTAATGTACGCAGCTGTGATTTAATAAAGAAAAAAAAAAAAAAGAAAAGAAAAAAAAATAAAATAAAAGGAATAGTAGGAATAGCAGGAAATATATGAGGAGCCGGGCGCATCTTGCAGTGCCAGAAAGTAAGGAAATGTTGAACATCCCCCACCCCCAGTCACACAAACGCATTTACACACACATTGAGTGAGTGTGCCAAAGAGACATGGGGGCCAACCAAGGGAGGTCTCGGTTGTCAAAACTGGAAAAATTTGAACCACAACTACAAAGACATGAAGTATTTAATAATAAATCAAAATAAAACATACCCGCGAGTCCACACAGACACAGTAAATGACTAAATAAATACAACAGTAGGGTGAGGGGAAAGAGGCAAATGTTCCATGTACATCAATCCTGAATGCTTTATGTGGATTCTCTGCTTTCAAGAAGGTTGTCCATAACTTCCCTCCCTTTGGGTGTGGTTTGTACCTACTGATTTCTCTCCCGAGAATACAGTAGAGAAAGAGGTGAAATAAATTTGTAGGGGAGCAACTTGACGACCATCACTTCAGCTTAGAGATCAAGGTCAGCGTCAACAGCGATGTATCACGCTGGGCGACCGCACCCTGGAGATGAGCAGTGAGCATCACACTCTGCTGCTGGGCGCTCTCAAAATTCATAACCTCGGTCTGATCGTGAGATACCTCAGCTTAGAGATCAAGGTCAGCGTCAACAGCGATGTGCCACGCTGGGCGACCGCACCCTGGAGATGAGCAGTGAGCATCACACTCTCCTGCTGGGCCCTCTCAAAATCCATAACCTCAGTCTGATCGTGAGATAAACAACAGAAAAAGTCCAGCATGAGCATTTACAAAACATCTAACTAGTACTCCTAAAAACCTTCAAAGTTATCAAAAACAAGGAAAGTCTGCCAGAACCAAGGATCCTGAGGAGACATGACGATGTGGTATCCAAGATGGAATCCTGGAGCAAAAAAAGGGGGGGATTAGGTAGAAACTAGGCAATGGGAATAAAATCAGGATTTTTAGTTATTACAATGTATCAGAATTAAGTCACTAATTATAACAATGAACCAAACCGACCTGAGATATTAATAATAAGAGAAACTGTGCAGGATATATGGGAACCCATTACACTCTCTTTGCAATTTTGCCGTGGATCTAAAAATAAAGTTTACTAAAAAAAAGTACAGGGCAAGGCATCCAGACATGAGCAGTTAAGTAGACACATCCAAAGGAGAATTTGGCTTTCATTTCATATTTGCTAAAATGAACTTTGCTTCTCTCTCGTTTTACAGTTTCCCCTCAGCAGTGAGTGGATGTGGAAACTCCTTTAGATCTGTCCTGGCCTCATCCACTGGTCTTTAACAGGCCTGGCTTTTTGGCAAAAGAGAAGCTTGGGTTTGAATCCCAGATGTGCTATTTGTGAGCTGTGTGACCACTTGCTGTTCTCCAACCTCTGTGAGTCCATTTACTCATTGACTAGCAAAGGTAATGTCTGCCTTACAGGATTATTTCACAGATAAAATGATGTGGGTAAAGCGCTTCTCACATAGTTTGATTTTCTATTTTCTTATTTTTCTTATTTCTTATATCTTATTTTCTTCTCATTCCTACACATGAACATTGGAAGACATGGAAACAGTTTCACATAATTGCAATTCTCACAAAATAAGATGTATCATAATACCTAAAATTCCCAAGCTTTGGACAAATGAGATTAAAATTAGGATATTAGGCAGTGTAGTAAAGCTGTAATGGGTCAATTTCTTTCTTACTTTCTTGAGAGTTATCGTTTTACTTCTAGTTAAGTGAGAATAGATTTAAAAAACCTCACAGAGGCAATTCTGTAGGAGCAATGCGGATGAAAGAGCCACTAAGTGATTGTGTTTTATTGAAGTAGTTTATTTAATGAGTACTTTATTTAACGTAATGAACGTCACGTGTCTTTCTCATCACACTTGTTCCTCATTTGCCTTTTCCTGACCGTCAAGCACATGTCAAGTAGGTGAGTCACCCTACGGAGATATCTCAGAAATTTCTAGCTTTACGAATGATGTGAGCTAGACTTTTAGGCCTAAACAATTCTTGTGCATTTAGTAATATCTGAAGTAAGCACTAAAAATTTATAGCAGAAGATATGTGTTCCAGTTACCTAAATAGAACAGTGAGGGCCTGAAAGAACAAAAGTTTTCCCCCAACATGCCTGGTGCCGGTGGGCAGCTGAGACAATACTGAATAGAAACTTCTCAAGAGGCAGTGGCGTGGGCTGTGCCTTTTTTTATCCTTACAGTATTGATAAACTTGGGATTTTCCAGAAATGTCTTGCCTACATACTGCATATCAATTAAAAATCTCGGTACTCTTTCATTAAATGTTCTATCACAAGGTTTAATTTAACTAGATTTGAATATTTATTGTTGAGCCACAGAAACTTAAGAGCCTGAACTGGGAGGAGTAGGGAACTGTGGAATCAAGGCCACGTGTGGCTCTTCAGATTCCCAAATGCAAACCCTCGACCAATTCCAAACTTCACAGAACAAATCCCTTTAAAAGGATTTGGACTCAGTAAAAAGGCTACACTCCAGGATCTGGAGGGTCACGTATGGCCCCGACTGCTGCCAGAAGTTCTTGTTTTAAATAATATCTCCTGGTTGTCAGATGCTAATTTAATGCAGATACAAATGATGAAGAAGGTGTGATATCAAAGGGAAGAATTCTACCTGTGATCACTACGTTCTTTCTCCTGGAGATGCATGTTTGACAGAGACGCCTCCTAAATCCTTCGGCATGTTCAGATCTGAGTACGGATTAGCATTGTATTCTCCAATTTCAAGAAGAAATTGAAAATCATCAAATTAGAAGCATCCTTTCTTTTCATCGTGCATGGGGACATATTGAAAGAGCATTATCAAGACATTGCTTTTCACATACGTTCATTAGTAATTCAAAGATTTAGTAGCTGATGGTGATGTTAGTGTAATTAGAAGGGAAAAATGGAAGAAATGCATGTTGCTATAGCAATATGTTCATCATGAATGATCTACAGCATAAACACCCAGATTAATTTACAAGATGCCAGGTAGAAAGCTGCAAGGCTGACTAGGCTACTCTGAGATGCCACAGTATTTGTTTTTATTAAGTATAAACATTACAGTGAAGCTTTCAAGGTATGTGCGCCTGTCACTGTCAATCACACAGAGGTTGCATTTCCAAAGAGTTTTCAATTCAGTTTAAATTTTTAACAGATGAAGAGAAACATTTTTTTCAGAGAATTAAAAAAATATATATATATACCAGCACGGATGACATTTTGACACTGTATTAAGCTTAACAATCTCCTCGTTCACGGGCAGACTATGTTTCTGTTTTATCTTCACACTTGCTTTTAATATGTATTATCAGAGTGTGGGGGTTTTAATGGGAAAGAGGATTTTAAAATACCAAAATTGGAAGCCGTGGTGTCAGGAAACCTCTTCAGAAAGCACTTGTGGATATGACCGTGAGCTGGATGGCATTTTAACCCACCATAGTTTAGGTTGTTACTAGAAACTTGAGCCCCCTCCCCCCCCCAAAAAGCTTCCTTACCTCACTGGGCAGGGAAACATGATACGTGGGTATATATAGGTGTGTGTTTATGAGCTTGTCTGAAAGACGTGGTTGCCAACTGGATGCTGGTTGCTGATGATATTTTGAGGCCAGGAGCCAGACACATGGGCTGGTGCTAGGGACTCTCATTCCGCAGCCTTCGTGAAAACAGCACACGTGCGTGACCTGACCTTCTCTTTCAGTGGAGAGGTTCAGAGAAAGGCTGGAGAATATTAGCGACAGTGAAGATGATGACCTCATCTTCATTTCTTTACCAGTGATACTTTTTTCATGGGTAATGTAGAGCTTGTATCTGACCTGTGTGGATGGGGTGCAATGCCCCCCATTCTTAACAATTTACTCAGCATGTAAAAATAGCAATGAAAGTTGTGATGTGGGTGGCCATTGATACAAAAAGTGCAGACAGCATGTTCTAGTGGATACTGATGGAAACGTTCACGTGTGACAAAAGGCGAGTCCCCATATGGTTCCAGAGCACCTGCTCTATGGTAACAGTCCTCGCCGCTGGGCAGCACACAAATTGTAAGGATCCCCGGTGCAGAATTCTTGATAATGTGCCAGCATGTTTGTGGGCAGGACCTTCAAGAACATCAGGAGGAGTAGGAAAGTTGTGGCTGTGTTTTTCCTCCGGTCTAGAGAAGGATTAGCGTTTTGGAAATAACTCCCAAACATCTGGTTAAACCATGTATGTTATGAGACTTGGCTGCGGGGATTCTTAAACTTTAAGCCAGGCCTGGAATTCACCAGTACTGTCCCTGTGGGATCGGCCTGGGGGCCAGAGGTTGCCAAACCCAAGTTTGGACCTGTATTACTTAGGCTGGATAGACAGATACAGTGCAGAGGAAATGAACAATAAACATCGTGTCCTTTGGGGTTACACAAAGGAAAACAATAAACTTGCATCAACCATGGATCCAATAAAGGATGGGTCGCTTCAGGCAACAGCCCAAATAAAGGCTACTGCAGGCAGTCAGCTCCGGAGGGACAGGGAACTTTCTTCCCTTGCCCCACCCAGTTAGAGAGTCAATGTTGGCCACCAGTGAAGCTGGTGCTAATCTAATCAGGATGTTTTGCTTTAACTTCTGGTGTGGCTTTTTGTCTGGACTGAGGAGGAAGAAAGGACTTTGTACATTTCCGAGTTGTTTGTATGGGTAAACGTCTGTTGTTTTTTTCAGTACAGATTCTGCTTGAGCAAAAACTGGCTGGGGATTTAGACATTTTACTGTGTTAAAGTGTGGTGCAGCGGTTCTCAACCTGGGGTGATTTCATACCCATGGGACTTGGGCAATGTCTGGAGATGTTTTTAATTGTCAAGGCTGGTGTAGGAGTGTGTGTATGCTGCTGGCATCTAGTGGGGAGAGCCGGGGGGCCCTTCCCTTGCATGGGACAGTCCTCCATGAAAAAAAAAAAAGATCTGGTCCCAAGTGTGAATAGTGCCCTTGAGAAACTCATATCTAGTATAATTTTGTGACAGATTCTTGATCCTGCTCTTAGTACAACACATCCTAAGGTAGTGTATCTAAATCTGTAATTTTTTATTACCAACATCAAATATTTTATATATATAAATATATATAATCACACACACACACACACACACACACACGAGGTCTCACAGTTAAGTTCATGAACTTCGTCCTGGAAAAAGTGGTTTGCCTTCGAAGCATAGCTTCCGAGGTGACCTTGGTGATAGTTAACACTGAGGGATGTAGCACTTCTCTTAGGATGAGTTCATGAACTTCACTGTCCAATCTCACACATCGTGCAAGGTATGTCATGGTAAACTCTGAAAAAAATATGTCATATAAGAGCAAATGCAGCTAGCAATATAATTTAGATTCTCTTCAAATCTGGAATGAAATTGAGGGGAAAAAAATTCACTGAAAATATGATTTCTGAAAAGATTATATTTCCACCTTCAATTTCTGGCCTAATGTATGGGGAAATAAGCATCCTCCAAATTGATAATGTTCCAAATACTCATTTATCTGTATATTATGTTGAAACAGGAATAAAGTACAATATTATAAACTCTAGTTGGGTAAAATAGCATCTAGAATTCATTAAATACTACTTATGTTGCAAGTACTGATATATCCATGTATATATATATGTGTATATGTATGTGTGTGTGTATATATAATATATATAATGTTATTTGAGCTTCATAACAAACTTGACAGGCGTAACTTTCTGCATTATAGATAAGGAAGCCAGTGAAGTGGGATTCGAACCTAGATCACTTTAGGCTTTGAGCAGAGGTGTTTTATACCCCAGGGCATGACCTCCGACTTTGAAGTACACTTGGCCATAGTACTAACGCTACTGGACAGATTTCTGCGTTTGAGAAGCACACATTCATTTGATACAGGAGGAGGCAAATAGAAAGCACCCCCTCCTCTAGCTCTCTCATTTGGCTTCATGTAAAATTTCAAAGTTGGTCAATTTTGTCTTTGTACCTCTCAAGTGCCTGCTCCTGCCCTCTCGCTCTGAGGCCGCAGTACCTTCATCTAAACCTCATCCTGCTTGTTCCAGTGTGATGTCCACCAATTTAAGTTTTGTCTTCCTCCATTAGTGCCAGTCAAGATTCTCCTTCCTACAGTGTAACTTTCTTTAATAGCTCACATAGTAACATTTGCATTGTTCCAGAGCATGACAAAGAAAGGTGGCCATCTCGGAGAGCGGAGAGAAGAAACCGTGGTGGGGGAAACGCCTTCCGGACACATCAGCTGTGGTCTCCATTCTCTTCCTTGCCAGGTGTGTGCCTTTGAGCAAGTCACTTGAATCTCAGGGCTTCTGCTTTGCCTTCTCTAGGTTGAAGGGGCTGAAATAGACATCAATGTTGAGTGAGTTAAAGATAGAGATAATGAGGAGATAAAGATTTACAAATACCTTAAAAAAATTTAGAAGGGTACAAAGCAAAACAAATCGTCAATAGTGGTTACTTTATATGAGGAGGTGGTGGTTTTGTGTTTTTCACTCCATATACTTCTAAACTGCTGGAAATTTTCAAGAAGGATGTTAGTTTGTCATTGTAAAAGAAAATAATTTTAAAAACAGAAATGAAATGGAGGCATTTGTGTGATCTCTTCTAGTGTACATCTCCCATCAGTAAGTTGTTTTGCTTGGCTCAGCACAATTTTCTTAAAAGAGCAAAACAGTGAGCTTGGGGAGGACAAAGCAATGAGCGTGGGGAGAAGTGGTGGGGAGAAGTGGTGGGGAGGAGAGGTGGGGAGGAGTGGTGGGGGAGGAGTGGTAGGGAGGAGAGGTGCCAGGCGTCCTGTGGCTCTGTGAGTGCCTGCAGTTGTTGGGGTGTTGATGCTGGCCCCATGGAATAAATGACTGTTCATTCCTGCAGTCAAAGCAATCCTTCCACAGCACAAGTTGGACAGTGATATGCCTCACATCTGCTCAAAATTCAACAGTGCTTCCTCATCTCATGCATAGCAAAGGCCAATTTCTGAACAAATGGCTTATAAGGCCACATGTGATCTCTCCACACAGCCCAGCATTGCCTGATCTGCTGTCTCTTCTCCAGCTGCCCTCCCTTCACTCACCATGGGCCAGCCCCTGTGTCCCCTGTGTTCTAGATGTCATTAGGTAATATTCTGCCTCCGGGCCTTTGCACTTGCTCTTTCCTTTCCCCAGAGGTCCATTTATGCATATGGTGACCCCCTTGCTTGCTTTAAATCTTTGCTCAAATGTTACTTTCTTAGCAAGGACCAGCTGGCCTGACCTCCTTGTTCAAATTGCTACCGTCTCCTGCTCTTCAAATCTCACTTATTTGCTTGACTTGTTCTTTTCTTCATGGTTCATTAACTGTTACCATTTATTATCTGCATTCCGTCAGGAACACATGTCCTGCTTACTTTGCCCAAGTGCCTAGAACTCTACACAGAACATAGCTGGCTCTCAATAAATGTTTGTGGAATGTGTAAATGGAGAGTCTTTGTAGAACTTTTATTCGTTGGAACATTTCCTTGGGCAAAATTCTGAGTATGGTCCTTTCTTATTTGGCCTCGTTCAGCTAGAAGATATATTTAAAAATATTATTTTAGCTATTTTTAATTCATTAGAGAAGTTTTACTCCAATTAGCCTCATATTTTGAATAATAGTCTCGGTCTTGCCTTATTTTATCTGAAAATTAATAGAGAGGAAAAATAGAGTATTTATAATTACCTGACATTATTATATGTTTGAAATTGTTATGGGTTATAACATTGAGAGGCTTTCTCATTTCTTTCTAGAATATACTAACTATAACAATCACTGCATATTAATGAGAGAACCTGCATATTTTTATCTACCAGAAAGAATGTAGTTATCTGTGCTCAGATATTATAACTAAAAATAATTATTTGAAAGTCATCCATGATTTGTTTCTGTCTGAGAATTATAAAATGAAAATATCAATAAAGAAACAGCATGTCTAAGTTTAAACTGTAAGATTGTTCATAATTAGAAATCACAGGACTTTTTTTCAAAGTTAAAGATCTTAAGTATTTTGGTTTATTTAGTACACTGGGGTATAGGCTGATCTACATAAGTAGATCAGAAAATTATCACTGAGACATGGACATGCATTTTTAAATGTAAAACCATGGCATATAATCACACTCAGTGTGCATGTGTGTGGGACTAGAATTGTGTTTGTGCCATGCCGTGTTCTCCAAACAGTCTAAGTACTGCAAATCCTCAAAGAAGATGCGCCTAAAAAACAGCTGTATTTCAGATGTTAAAATAGACAATTTATGCACCTGTTAATCCTTAAGGAAGTTAAAAAAATATATAGCAAACTCTTTCACTCACTTGTTCAATTCGAAATGAGGCGGGGGCAGCTGGGGAGGAGGGTGGGGGAAGGCTAGACTCTCACTTAAAGGGCACAATGTAAGGGGCACAACACATCCCCCGGGTGAAGGGCTCATCTGGAACTTGGACTTTACCTGACAAACAGCGTCATCTAATCATTTGTATTCTCGTGTAAATATGACAAAAAATGTGGTATTTATGAAGCTTGAATGTGTTGTCTAAATCCCCAAACCCAAACTCTTTCCCCTAGAATGTCCTTTGAACCCACTGTAGAAGATGTTCATGGTAGAGCAAAATATGCTCTTGCTGTTACAGGGAGCATCTATAATGGAGTCTGTGGAATAATAGGGAAATACATGACTTGATTTCCCTGTGTTTGTTCCTAAGAACACAATCGTACCATGACGTCCTGTTCTTAGGTATGGTGCCTTTACATTGCTCTGATGGGTAAATTGATTTAAGTATCCTGATACGATGACAACCTTCAATGACCTTGCCGATCTATTTGGCTGACCGTGTTACAAGCTCCCCTAGAGCACAGTAGATGTCTACCCTTACTTCCCATTCTCCCCATTGCATTGTCTGAAACAGATCTTAATATGCAATTTGGTGGCATATAGGTATGAAAGAAGAGCAAAGAGTGCTGGACAGGGGCCTGTGGAACACTTAAGTTCTACAGTGTAGGAAGGGAGATAATTAAAGAGACAGAACAAAATCATGCAGGGAACAGGGGAGCAAACCAAAAAGCACACAAGAATGGTGTCCTGGAAATCACGGAGAGGGGGTCACATCCACGGGAAAGACGTGGTCAAGAATACCAAATGCCACAGAAGCGCTTGGATCAAATACACTTTAGGCAGCTGTCCCAGCTGCCATTTCATCTTTAAAGATTGATATTTAGACAATGTTATAATTTGGGGGCATTCTGAAAATTCTCTGGGAATGTGGATTTGTGTCAAGACGGTCTGTAGATAAGTTCAACAGGGCAGACGCCAGCCCAGTGATGCTCAGGAGCTCGAAAACTTGAACATGTTTGCCACCTGTACCTGATCTATGGTGTCCCACTTGTATCTATACAGGTTTTAGGACATTGTGACAAGCAAGATTTTAGAGAAAAGCAGGATGAAAACATCACTCAATTATATTCATGCATATGAGTGTGTATCATGCACGTACATATTTCTCAATTGGATGGGAATCGGTATTTTAAAATAAAATTCTTGTATACACATAAAATATTTTGATGGGACCCTTAAGTAGAAATAATTTAATAGATTTTATTGTGGCAATTTGATAATAAAGCATCAACCTGCGCTTATCTTTAGATACAGTTGTAATTGAAAAGATTGTTTGTCCGTGTTTGTTAAACACTGAAAATACATTTGATGATTTTTATAACTAATATACCTTTAATACAACACAATGTGTGGTGACATAGTTTTTAAGTTTTTATGGTTACATCCAGTTAAGCTTGTAGAGGTTCAGCTCTCTGAAACGAAATGTACTGCTGGATTGAGAAGATGCTTAAAAAAGGGACTACAGTGAAAAAAAAATCAGGCCCTGTTAAATTCTAAAGTAAAATAAACCACATTTGAGAACTCCCTTCCACCGTCCACACAATCCAAAATGTGTAGTCTTCCTCAGATAGCAAAGGAAATACTAAACTTTATAAAGTAAGACTTTTGCTACCTCACTTGATTAAAAACCTAATATTCTGAAAAGTTGACATATGTTTTCCATTTCCAAGGCAATCTACCTGCATATCAAACCAATTCATAGTTTCTTTGTTTTAAGCAGCAGTAATGTTAACCTGATTCTGAAAATCAAGCCAGAATTTCTCAAGAGTTTATTCATAAAAATTGTGCATACGGGAGTTTAGCTGTTGTTTGTGTTTATCAGATCTGAAAATGAGAGAAAATCTGACCTCTGCTTCTAGAGTCGTCATTGATACGAAGCCTGCAAGAAGCCTTCTGTCTGAGACCCTGCCTGCTGCTCTGTTCCTTGCCAGATCCCACTTTAGGCTCTCAGCCTAACTCTTTCTTCATCATGCTTAACACTATCTGAAGATGTATATTAATACAAATTTATGTGTTGTTTATTAGTTGTGCCAAGATTACAAGCTTCCTGAGTCTTGTTCTTGGTTGTAACCCAGGCCTAGAGCAGTCCTAACACCTGCTAAGTACTCAATCAATCTTTGGAATAATAAAAAAAAAATCAATGAATGTGTTCTTTCTCCCCAGTTAGCTGTCTTAAGCAGGGCAATAATTTATCTGGCTTTTGAACATTTTCTGTATGTATTAAAAAAAAAAAACACAGAAGGGGAGGCGCCTATAGCTCAAAGGAGTAGAGCGCTGGCCCCATATGCTGGAGATGGCGAGTTCAAACCCAGCCCTGGCCAAAAACAAAACAAAACAAAACAAAAAGAAACCCCCACAGAAGATGTTTTTAAAAATTTTACTATCTATGTGTTGCAAGATGTGTTACCTTGTATCCTGTACTTCCAATATGCTTGAGTTTGTTGTACTCTAGTCAACCAGTAAATTTGGAACATAGTACTTCACAGGATGAATCCATTATGTATATAATTATGCTAAATTATTATCTTATAAGCTATATATTATTGACTCCAGTGTATAGGTGATGATATTGATACCTAGACATATAAGTAACGTATTTGACAGACTTAAGGTCCTGTGATTAGTAAGTGCCATAACAGGATTTGGCCCATCTGAAGGACCCTTTTTGTATCTTTCCCTTTTGGGTCCTCTGAATGGAAGCTTACAAAGTACTGATGAACAAATAAGTTTGAATCTTGTTAATCAGAGCATTTCATTTAATGGCACCTTAAAGTGTCATGGAATCATCTTTAAAAATTAATATAGCAGCTAATTTCTGCATTTTTCTTACACTAAATGGTAGAAAATTCACGCATATGTCAATTCAAGTAAGGATTTTAAACATTAATGTATCTTTTGTAATAGCAAATTCATTAGTACACATCCTACGTAAGTACAATTCCAATAGAAGTCTGCAAGTTAGTTGAAAACCTACAAGAAATAATGTAAAATAATAGAAAAGCTACTGGTAACATGTATTAGAGCATCGTTAAAAATGGAGATCATTAACTGATTTTTTTCCTAATTAAGAATAATATTAATAGTTACAGAGAAATGCAGGTTTTAGGCAAATTATGGAATTCACTTGCTATTATATCGAGATACCATATTTTTAAGAAAGACAATATTAAGAACCTAAATACCTATCTTTCCCTATCTCGGGTAGGAGCCTGCCAGCTTCTGAATATTGTTGTTCTTCAAGAACGGGGAGGTAATGAAACAGTTCATTCTTCAGCCTGGAAATGCACCTGTAAAAATCAGTTTTACCACTTACATACATAAATAAGGATTTTTGTTGGCACCTGAGAGGACATTACTCAGTCTGAAGCACATATATTCTACCCCTGGTTCCACTGTGTCAGACATGTTATCAATGGAATTGATTTGATTCTCAGCCCAGGAAGTGGGACTAGGTACGTTTAAATTAATTTGCACACATGTGTCTCTTACCATAGTGGTTACACCTGGAAACCTTGGCCTCGGCCAATTAGCAGATGACATTCTCACTGCGGCAAGTATTGATTCAGGTTGGGCAAAAGACTTAAGCTATTTTGATCATAGCAAAACGCAGGTTCGTATCAGAAATGCTCATAGCAACACTCAGAGATGTTTTCTCTCTCTCTCTCTCTGATGATGATGTATTAACAGGTAGGGCTGGCAGGATTTTTCTTTCATCAGGAGGGCCAGCCTGGTAAAAGCACCCCAGGTAGAAGTAGACGCTTCAAGGAAGCTGTAGAGATGCCAAGGTTCCCTGATAAAACTCTGCCTGTGACTCTTCACCCCCCTCATACTTGTATGAGAGTCTTCCGATTTTGGTCATTTTGAGCCGGGTGTTTCATCATTTGCAACTAAAAGCTTCCTGTGAGCTTCTGGAAATGATTTCCAGTTCCATTTTCTCCCTCAGCCTCTGCCCAACTCTGAGATTCTTACGGATCCTTCCTGATTTGTCCCCTTCTCTCCATTCCTACAGGTCTTCTTATTTTCCTATCTATTCTGCCTCACCAGCTTGTTAATAGCTCTCTCTAATCGTTACTTAATAGTTGAACATTTTCCAAAGACTTCTCACTGCTTCCAGGATAACACTCAAATTCCTCAGAATCTATCAGGACACAGTCATTTTCTACTTTTAAAAGTCATCCTAAAATATAAAATAAAATGCTTCTGGTTGTCTGAATATGATGTATTTTGTTTTCTTTGGTCCTTTCTGTCTGGGATACTTTGACCCACTCTGATATTCACTTAGCTAAAATGCCATCTCTTTGGTAAGGAATTTCTTAATTGCTCCCCCACCCCACTCTCCCAAACACAGTTAGCTGCTCACCCTTCAGTGTTTTTGTGGTCTTTTATACCTACATTCATTAACATTTTCCACATTGTGTTGCAGTAATTTGTTTATGGCTTCATCTCTCTTCTAGACTGTGACTCACTGAGGGCCAGATCTGGACCAAGGCATTGTTTTTCTCCTACGGCAGCCTAAGGCTCTACCCAGAGCACACATTTGATGTTTGCCTATTATGTTAATAAAGGACTGAATTAGTGTCCATGGTTATTATTTCAAAACATATTGTCAGGATACATATCCACATGTACTGCCCAAAAAAAAAAAAAAATGAAAAGGAAATGATCCCCAACGTCTTATATGCTATATTATATAGATTGTTCCTCCTGGAATTTGAAATAACTCTATGTAGGAATATTGCTGCTTCTGGGTCTTCTAAATTAAACTGAAGCAGAACCAAAAGGCAAGAGGACGACTAAGGACTTCTTGTCTGTATTTACTTGGTCTAAAATAGCACTGGACTTTTGTTATGTGAGGTTTTCATATGATTTAGAAAAAAAAAAGCTATAACCTGCTGGTTTGTTTGAACAGTGATGGCAAAAACTAAAAATAACACCAGATTCCAAATGTGTGTATGGAAATTAAAACACAATTTTGGGCAATTGCTGTAAAAACTTCCACTCTCTTTATACACCTTTAGACTTAGCTGGAGCCAGATCTGCCCACAAAGGAGACGGTTAACTGATAGGTCCTCTTTATGAAAGGCCTTTTCCAGGGGCCACATCTTGGGGGGTTTGGGGAAGGGAAGTGTGTGGTTCTGTCTAAATTTCATCCAGGACTTCTCTCCCCAGCTGACCCTGGAAATGAGCTGCAATTTAAGCTTCCTGTGGTATGCAGTAAAAAAAAAACTAAATCAGAGATGGTAGAAATACATGGAGCCAAGTAAAGGGAGTTTCTGAGCTTCCTAGCTGGAGCTGACCACGCATTCACTGGCGACACAAGGAATTCTAACTTGCACCAGTCATCAACCATTCATATTTTTCTATGGATGAGCTTTGGAAGCCGCTTATCATCAGAAGCCACTATTGGTGATACATATGTTTATAGTTCATTTTTAAAAATAAGAGAGGAAAACTGCATTGGTTATAGAACATTTTTCAGAAAAACATCTCTCCTGAGATGTCTGAAACAAGAGGGAGGCGAACAACAGTGTGAATGGGAGGTCCTTGGCAAGGGACACAGTTGGAATAGGTTGCCATAAAAAGAAAGGTCACAGTGAATCAGCTGGCTAAGTAGCCCTGAGCTAAGAATACCCCAGAACGGCCTGGCGGACTAAGATGGCTTTGATGGAAAATGACACACGAGAGGGACAGGAGCATTTGAACCCTTGCAGCTGTTTCATTTCAGGCATTCTTCTCCAGGAAGGCTACCACATGGATTTGAGAAGCTACAGATAGCAGTCATTTAAGGAAATGGACACATGTCCAAGGCATCCAAGAACGTGATTGGGAGTAGAGGGGCAGTTTGACCAGGATATGTAGACCCCAGCCATCCCCCTCCTTAGTTGGCCCTCATGATCTCCACTTCTCCCCCAATTTGCTTTACTGCTCCAGTTTCCTCCTCACCTGCTTCCCAAGGTAGTTTCTAAAGCCAGGCCAACTAAACGTATTATCTATTTAAAATCCCACAGTGGTGTAAAGCAGTGTAGCATAATTTTTAAAACCACAGGTGTTGAAGTGCAAATAGTTTTATTTTATTTTATTTTATTTTATTTTGCTCAAGTTTACTTTGCCTTTTGGGGGTTTCTTGTGGCTCCACAGAAATTTTAGAATTGTTTTTTCTATTTCTGTGAAATATGTCCTTGGAATTTTGATAGGGATTGCTCGGGAGCTAGTATAGACACTCGAACGGTATTAAGTCTTCTGTTCTGTAAACACAGGATATCTTTCTATCTCTCTTTCAACAATGTTTTACGGTTTTTAGTGTATAGGTATTTCACCTCCGTGGTTAAATGTATTCCTAAGTTTTCTTTTTTGTAGTTATTGTAAATGGGATTATTTTCTTGATTTCTTTTTCAGATAGTTAATTGTTAGTCTGTAGATACACAACTTAATTTTGTATGTTGATTTTGTGTCTTATAACTTTACTGAATTTATTTAATACTTCTAATGGGTTTTGGTGGACTCTTAAGGTTTTCTAATATATATTACCATGTTGCCTATATACTTAGTATTTTAACTTCTTTTTACATTTGGATATCTTTTACTTCTTTCTCTTATCTAATTGCTCTGGCTGGGACTCCCAGTACTATTTTGAATAAAAGTGGTAGGCGAGCAGATCCTTGTGTTAAGAGAATTCTTGATTTTAGAAGGAAAGCTTTCAGCTTTCACCACTGTGTATGTTAGCGTGGGCTTGTTATCTGTGGCCTTGGATAAGACCACAGAGTTAGGAGTTTCTACCATAAAATTATTTTGAATTTTTGTCAAATTCATCTATTGAGATGATCATGTGGCTTTGTCCTTTATTTTGTTAATGGGATGTATCACATTTATAGATTTATGTATGTTGAACCATTCTTACATCCTTGGAGTAAATCCAACTTGATCATGGTAAATTATCCTTTTAATATCCTATTGAATTCATTGTGCTAGTAATTTTTTGAGTCTTTTTCCCTCTCTGTTCATCAGGGACATTGGCCTGTGACTTCTTTTAATCCTCATTTGTCTTCGATATCAGGGTAGTGCTGGATTTATAAAATGAGTTTGTAAGTGTTCTCTCTTCTTGAATCTTTTGGAATTCTTTGAGAATCATTGGTATCAGTTTTTCTCTATATGTTTTGTAGAATCAGGGAAGCCTCAGGTTCTGGGTTTTCTCTGATGGTAGGCTTTTTATTATTGATTCAAACTCCTTATTTTATTTTTAATTTCTTTATGATTCAATCTTGGGAAGTTGTATGTGTCTAAAAATGTATTCATTTCTTCTAGGTTACTCAATTTGTTGGCATATAATGGCTCGTGGTAGTCTCTTGTGAGCCTTTGTATTTCTGTAATATCATTTGTAACATTTTTCATTTCTGATTTGAGGTTTCTCACTTTCATTCTTAGTTTAGGTAAAAGTTTGATAATTATGTTTGTCTAGTCAAAGAATCAACTTTTACTATCATTGGTCTTTCCAAGTTTCTCTAGTCTCTAATTCACTTATTTCTCTTCTGATCATCCTTGTTTATTTTCTTCTGTTAATTTGGGCTGAGTTTGTTCTTCTTTTTATTGTGTCTTTAAGTGTGGTAGCTGTTTGAGAGCTTTTCTCTTTATTGCTCTAAACAGACCCCTTTGAATTACTTTTGATGCATTTCATAAATTTTGGTATATTATGTTTTCATTTTCATTTGTTTTAGGATATTTTTACATCTGCCTTTTAATTTCTTCCTTAACCCACTTGTACAGGAACACATTACTTAATTTCTCAGTGATTTTTGCTTTTCAAAAATGCTTCCTGTTATTAATTTCTAGTTTCATAGTGTGTACTCAAAAAAGATATTTGATATAATCGCGTCTTCTTAAATTTGTTACAACTTGTTTTGAGATATAACATATGATCTGTTATGGAGAATCATCTATGTACAAATGAGAAGAATGTGTATTTTGATATTGTTGGTGAAATGTTCTGTATATATCTTTAGGTACATTTGGTTTAGTCATATTTTCTTATTAATGTTTTATCTATTAATAGATGATCTTTCCAGTGCTGAAAGGATATTGAATTCCTCTACTATTAGAGTGTTATTAGACTATCTCTCCCTTCAGATATTTTAATGGTTTCTTCATACATTTAGGTGTTCTGATATTGAGTGTATAAATATGCACCCATACATATATAATTATTGTATCCTCTTGATTAAATTGATGTCTTCATCATCAATAATTACTTTCTTTGTCTTATTTTGCAGTGGTTTGATTTGAAGTCTATTTTATCTGATATGAATATAGCTACTCCTGATCTCCTTTGTTTTTATTTGCATGGGATGCCATTTTTTATCTCTTTGCTTTCATTTTATGTGTGTCCTTACTGGAGAAGTGAGTCTCTTGCAGGCATAGTCAAGTTGTTTTTTAAAAGTTCTTTCAACCAACTTATGTGTTTTGTTTGAGAAACCTAAACTAGTTACAGTCAAGGCAATTACTGATAGGTCAGTACTTACTATTGCTAGTTGTTAATGTTTTTCTCGTTATTCTGTAGATCACTTGTTTTTTTCTTCCTCTCTTGCTGTCTGCATTTGCAATTAGGTGATTTTCTCTAGTAAAATGCTTTGATTTATTACTTTTTATCTTTTCTGTATATACTATAGGTTTTTCTTTGATGTTACTATGAGGCTTACAAATAATATCTTAAAGAGGCTTAAGATGTCACAAATCTTATGACAGGCTATTTTTAGCCCATAACAACTTGACTTTTATCACATACAAAAACTGCACACATTTACTCCATTGCTCTGACATTTAAAATCTTTGATGTCACAATTTACATCTCTTGTATGTTGTGTATTTTTTAACAAATTATTATGGCTGTTATAATTAACATTTTTAATTTTCATGCTAAAGATGGAAGTGATTTACCACAATAAAAGTATTAAAGTATTTTGAATTTGACTATGTATTTATTTTTACCAGTAAGTTTTATACTTTTTTATTTTTTGTGTGTTAATAAATAGAGTAATTTTCTTTCAGTTGGAAGAACTTTATTTAGCATTTTTCTAAGACTAGTCTGGTGTTGATCAACTCTCTCAGGTTTTGTTAGTCTGGGAAAGTTTTTATATACCCTTCATTTCTGAAGAATAATTATGCTGGATACAATATTCTTGGTTGGCAGATTTTCTTCTTTTTAGTTCAACAGCTGAAATATATCATCCATTCTCTCCTGGCCTGTGAGTTTTCTGTTGAGACATCTGTTGCTAGCCTTAGTGGAACTCCCTTATATGTTTTCTCTTGGTTCATTCAGGATTCTCAATTTGTTCTTGATTTTTAATATTTTGATTATATTATACCTTGGTATAGTACTGTTTGATTGGAATCTGATTGGATACCTTTGACTTTTCTGTATCATAATATTTATAGGTTTCCTAAGATCTATAGTTTTTTGCTATTATTTTTTCAAATAAGCTTTCTACTCCTTTTTCTCAATGTCATGAACTCTTGTGACTTGAACATTTTCTTTTTTTTTTTTTAAATATATGTATTTTATTATTCTTCATTACATTATTTCCCCCCCCACCCCTCCGTGGTAAGACAGAATTGATTTACAGAAAAGAATACAGAAAACACCAAAGCTCCTGGTAGAGGGAGAGAT
>CAUYRH010177035.1:0-12352 GCA_963574655.1 Perodicticus potto
AGTAGCTGGGACTACAGGCACCCGCCACAAGGCCCGGCCATTTTTTGGTTGCAGCCGTCATTGTTGTTTGGCGGGCCCAGGCTGGATTCGAACCTGCCAGCTCAGGTGTACGTGACTGGTGCCTTAGCCCATTGAGCCACAGGCATCAAGCCAACATCACAGTATTATTATGAAAATAGTAGGAGAACTTTCATACCTCCTGAAAGAATCCTGTACTGTGGGCATCCCCCACAATACAGTTTGTGAATCATTGCTATAACCTGAAATCCAGATGAAAAAGATCTTAGCCAGGAACAAAATCAAAACTTTGTAACTATCAGAAGAAATTATAGGAAAACACATTTATTATCAGAGGGGGCAAAAGGATTATGTAAATGTGACATCAAAAGCACAAATTATGGAGGAAAAGCCTAATAAGTTTGAACACTCCAAATTTAGTACTTCTGTTTGATAAAATATCCCATAAATAAGATTAAAAGGAAAGCCACAATCTGGGAGAAGATAATTGTAACATATGTATTCAATAAAGAATTAGTATTCAGACAATATAGTTTTGTAAATAAGAGAAATACAATTCAATAGAAAAGAAGAAATATGTTCAACCTCACTAGTAATCAGAGAAATGCAAATCAAAACATTTATCAGGTTAGTAAAAATTTCTAAATTTGACAATACCATGTGTTGGTAAGGACACAGAGAAGTAAATCTTACCTACTGCAGTGGAAATATAAACCGGTCCACCACTTAGGATAGCAGCTTGGAAATACAGTACTTTGGTTAAAAATGCTTACATTCTATGATCTGGAAACATCTAAAATTTAGAGGGAAAAAGTTGAAAATATGCATAAGGAAACATTGATTCACATACATATAGAATAAATATTAAGTTCCTGTCTAAACCAAACATCATCCTAGGCCTTGGGAATAAGATGACGAACAAGACTACTTTCATGAAGCGGAGACACACCTTCAGGCCAGCACATTTATGAGTTCAGGCAATGATGAGTATCTGAGAGCCGGTAAGCAGGCAGCGTAAGAGGACAGGGACTGGAGGTGCTACTTACGCAGGATGGACAGGGAAGTCTTACCTGAGAAGGCGAATTTGAAGGGATTTAGAGAAGTGAGGGAGCAAGATCTGTGTTTAAATTCTATGGAAAGTACAGTCCAGGCAAGAAGGAATGGCAAATACAAGCATTCTGAAGAAGAAATGGGCTTAACACTGGAAGAAAGAAAGAAGGCCCCAAGGTGAGGTGGACTTAGGTTAGAAAATGGGAGGAGATTAACCTGGAGAGTAGGCAAGAGCTGCATCATGGAAGGCGTTAGGCCAAGGCAGGGGCTTTGGATGTTATTAGTAAGTGGAATGAGAAACCACGGGAGGAGTAAGCAAAGTGACAGATGTGTCAGTTCAACGTAAGCCTTTCACATTGTATATCAAATCAGTACACTGTACCCCATAAATGCATCAATGTACACAGTTATGATTTAATAAAAAAAAAAAAAGGGAAACCACTGGAGGGTTATGTGTAGGGACACTGTTGATCTAATTTACATCCTTTTATTTTTATTTGTTTATTTATTTTTATTTATTTACTTTTTTTTTTTTTTTTTATAGAGACAGAGTCTTACTTTATTGCCCACGGTAGAGTGCTGTGGCGTCACACAGCTCACAGCCACCTCCAACTCCAGGCCTTAGGTGATTCTCTTGCCTCAGCCTCCTGGGTAGCTGGGACTACAGGCGCCCGCCACAATGCCCAGCTATTTTTCTGTTTTGCAGTCCGGCTGAGGCCAGGTTTGAACCCGCCACCTTTGGTATATGGGGCCAGCGCCCTACTCGATGAGCCACAGGCACTGCCCATATATAGGTATATTTTGAAAAACATTCTACAACATCAAGTCATATTATATCCTATATTATATATTATCATATATTATCTTATACTCAGTCTGATACTGTGTGATACACTTTTATAAAACACCTACAAGGATGACTGAAGTTTTTGGCAGAGCGGCAAGGCCTGGTACCTAGTGATGTCATTTACTGAGTACAGGCAATTCCCAGGTTATGAACTAGCTAGGTTCTGTAGGTTTGTTCTTAAGTTGATTTTGTATGTAAGCTGGAACAGGACATAGACCCGGTTCATGAGTGTGAATTGTACATAAGCTGGATTTTTGTAACTCAAGGACTCCCCATAGTAGGTGGTAGAAAGGTATAGAAAAGGATAGTTGTTGCAATATTGTTTGTATTAATAAAACACTGGGTCAGGCACGATGACTCATGCCTGTAATCCTAGCACTTTGGGAGGCTGAGGTGAGAAGATCGCTTGGTTTAGGAGTTGGAGATAAGCAAGACCCTGTTGCTACAAAAAATAGAAAAATCTTCCCAGTGTTGTGGCACCAACCTGTAGTCTCAGCTCCCTGGAGACCGAGGCAGGGGGATCGCTTGAGCGCAGGAGTTTGAGGTTACAGTGAGTTATGATTGCACCACTGCATTCTAGCCTCGTCAACAGAGTGAGACTCCCCTGAAAATAAATAAATGAATAAAACACTGGAAACAACCCAAGATCGAATTAATACGGAACAAACTGCTATATATTCATTCTATGAAATACTATGCAGAAGTTTAAAAAACTGATTTTTATGTCATATATATATATATATATACGTTTTTTGAGACAGAGTCTCACTATGTCACCCTCCATAGAGTGCTATGGCATCTCAGTTCACAGCAACCTCAAACTCTTGGGCTCAAGTGATTCTCTTGCCTTAGCCTCCTTTGTAGCTGGGATTACAAGAGCCCGCTATTATTTTTGTTTGTTGGTTTCATGGGCTCGGGCTGGGTTCGAATCCACCAGTCCCAGTACATGTGGCCGGCACCATAACCACAGAGCTATGGGCGCCGAGCCATATACGGATATATTTTGAAAAACATTCTACAACATCAAGTTGCAGCATCTTATATTCAGTCTTACACTGTGAGAATATGCTTTTATACAACACTAATACAAGATATTGTTTTTGTCTGCAATTGTGTCAAACAAAAGCATAAGAACATGGACGGGATTTGTGCCAAATTCATGATACTGATTGTCTCTAGGGAGGAAGGGAAGGAAGGGACTTAGGCTTGGGAAGGGCATATAGTGGACTTGACCTTTATCTGTACTGTTTTATTTCTCTAAAAACTGCAACATGAAAATAAATATGAAAAGTAAAATACGAACATGAAATATGGCATTATGAAAAGACAGTAACATTTGTTCGTTTGGGGTGATAAGTACGTTAATAGTTTATATTATTGGTTGTATTTTTTAATGTTTTATTTGTTTTCAAGAAAGGACAATGAAAGACTGAGTGATAGCTAGGAACTGGGCCCGAGTCAGCCACATGCAGCTGTGAAAGGACGTCCAATGCACCTGAGGGCCTGAAGGGGCTGACAATCTAGCAGCACCCTGGTGGGCAGACAGTCAGACGGCTGATGGTTTGCAGGCTGCCAGTGCGAATGAACTATGGCGGCAGAATATGTGTGTGAGTCCCAAACCCCGTCCACTCCCCATCGTGTAATGCACTCCCCAAACTCTGAAATTTAGATATAACCCAGAGAAAGAGAGGGAAGTAGCTGAGATTGTATTTCTTCCAATGTTAGGATTGGAAGCTTGTAATTGAATTTATTCATAGAAAAATATTTCATAAACATCAACATTTGCGCTGCATTTTTATGTTAGAAAAGGAAGGAAGTGAGCAAGGGTGAGTAGTGATACAGATACATTTCTCATTAAGGAGAAAAGTGAGTAGTCTTGGATCGGGAAAGAAGAGGGAAGGGGAGAGGCTATTACGTAGAGAGCAAGTGTGGTGACAATAAAGGCATGAGGTAGCTGGAAAGCCAGAAGCTGTGGTCCAACGTGAGGGGCGTGAATTTGTAATCTGTGAGGTGGAACGGCTCCAGCTGATTTTAAGATCCTGAGAGTGGCCACAGGACTAGAAGGCTGAAGTGAACCAGAAGTAGAGACAGCTGGAGTCTTCCTCCTTTTCTCCTGATTTATATTTAGTGATTTAAAAAAGAAATGTGTTCTCAGCTTGGCGCCTGTAGCTCAGCAGCTAGGGTGCCAGCCACATACACTGGAGCTGGCAGGTTCAAACCTGGCCTGGGCCTGCTAAACAACAATGACAACTATTCAAAAAAAAAAAAAAAAATAGCTGGGCACTGTGGTGGGCGCCTGTAGTTCCAGCTACTTGGGAGGCTGAGGCAAGAGAATCGCTTTAGACCAGGAGTCTGAGGTTGCTATGAGCTGTGATGCTACAGCACTCTACAGAGGCAACATACTGAGACTCTGTCTCAAAAAAAAAATGTGTTCTCTTTCTTTTATAAACTATAATCATGGGTAGGCTGGTAATGAAAATATTCTGCTCATTGTTCAGTACTTTCATATTCCACAGAATGACAGAAATCATACAATCATGAAGCTAGAAAACCCTTAAGAGATTATGATTTTTCTGCCCTCTTCCAAAAGTGTCAAAATTGGAATTATATGTGTGTTAAGACTTCTTGGTATAAAGAATCTTTAAATTTTTGAGGTAACCTACTAATTCTCAAATCACTTTTTTTTTTTTGAGACAGAGCCTCAAGCTGTCACCCTGGGTAGAGTGCTGTGGCATCACAGCTCATGGCAACCTCCAACTCCTGGGCTCAAGCGAGTCTCCTGCTTCCACCTCCCAAGTAGCTGGGACCACAGGCACCCGCCACAACGCCCGGCCATTCCTTGGTTGCAGCCGTCATTGTTGTTTGGCGGGCCCCGGCTGGATTCGAACCCGCCAGCTCAGGTGTACATGGCTGGCGCCCCAGCCCGTTGAGCCACAGGCGCCGAGCCATCAAATCACTTTTGATTTAACTTATTATTTTATTTTTTATTTTTATTTATTTATTTATTTATTTTTCTTGTAGAGACAGAGTCTCACTTTATCACCCTTGGTAGAGGGCCGTGGCGTCACACAGCTCACAGCAACCTCCAGCTCCTGGGCTTAGGCAATTCTCCTGCCTCAGCCTCCCGAGTAGCTGGGACTATAGGCACCCGCCACAATGCCCGGCTATTTTTTTGTTTTGCAGTTCGGCTGGGGCCGGGTTTGAACCTGCCACCCTCCGTATATGAGGCCAGCGCCCTACTCGCTGAGCCACAAGTGTCACCCTTAACTTATTATTTTAATATAATTATCTCTGTACTCAGGGACAAGGTCCTGAGTTCAATAAGATGGAAAAGATAGCATTAATGCCCTTTATACTTACCTTGAGCTGTAACTTCTCTAAATATCTTTGGTTTCCAGAATGTAAAATATATATACAATTTTTCATCTGCTCAAAAGTTGAAGATCAAAGCATTTGGTAAAATGCTGGTTTGATAAAGGTTTGAGGGGGTAGCCACTCATCTATAGTTAATGGATGTGCAGGCGATAAAGAGAACTTCAGAGATAGCTCTTAGAAGTAAATATGCAACCATTCGCACAACTGCCATTTCTAGGTGTTTAGCCAGTGAGTCTGTGCAATGGAATATTGTTAATAACATGAAATATTGCCAACAACATATGTATTTCCTAGAATGACAAAATAAAATGACACAGGCATTAAGTGAGCAAGTGAGTACTACACAGCTGTTAAAATAACCAAGCCATGTGAGCCCAGGAGTTGGAGCTTGCTGTGAGCTGTGATGCCACAGCACTCTACCCAGGGTGACAGCTTGAGGCTCTGTCTCAAAAAAACAAAACAACAACAAAAGAAAACCAAGCCACTATCTCGCCATATATTAAAATGGAAGGCTATCTAAGATATATTGTCAATTAAAAAAAAACTAGAAAACGGGATGTATATCATGCTACCATCTGTGTAAAAAAATACTTACGTTTGTAAATATGTAGAATACCAATGGAAAGACATTTAAGAAATTGGTAATATTCATTGGCTCTGGAGAAGAAAACAGTGTATCACTGAGGGACAGGGAAAGAAGACAAACACAGTCACATGATATGCTTTTTTCTACCTTTTGATTTTTTTTTTGTGTATATATATATATATACTTTTTTTTTTCCTTTGAGCATCACTCTGTCACCCTAGGTAGAGTGCTAGGGTATCATAACTCACCTCAAACTCTTGGGCTGAGCCATCCTCTTGCCTCAGCCTCCCAAGTGCCTGGGTCTACAGGCGCCCGCCACCACGCCCAGCTAGTTTTTCTATTTTTATTTTTTTTAACTTATTTTATTTAATTTTTTCATTTGTTATGGGGAGGCATACCATCAGCCTGAGCTTATCTAGAGTCACCAAAACCTCCAGTGCCCCCCTTCTCCAAGTTTTTCTATCTTTAGTAGAATGGAGTCTCACTCTTGCTCAGGCTGGTCTCCAACTCCTGAGCTCAGGTGATCCACCCCCCTCAGCCTCCCAGAATAATGGATTAAAGGTGTGAGCCACTGCACCTGGTCATTGATTTTGTATATGTGATATGCTACTTATTCAAAAATAAACAAAAATTGATAACAAATCTGCCGCCAAGTAGAGATAGCCATGTATTTATTCATTAAATGTAAATAGATACCCCTCAGCATACACACTTGTCTTATTATGCACATATACTTATGAAACTTTGTACTAGCAACTTTTGGACTATTGAAAAGAAATATACCAGGCAGTCAGGCATGGTTCATTCACAGAGAGCACCATCCTGCAGATTTCCTTTTGTCAACTTGCTCCAGTTCTGGAAATCTCTACCTTGGAATTTTTTTCTCTTTTCTTTTTTCCTTTTCTTTCCTTTTCCCTTTTGCTTTTCCTCACCCTCCCACTTTTTTTAAAGAATAAAGGCATTATATTTTCAGGAAGCCCTTTTGATGCTGCAAATATGTTAACCAGGCTAACATGGTAATATTAGATTATTTTGGGGTTCCCTAGCAGAACGCTGTTTCTTGAGGAATAAGGTTGGTTTGCGGGGAGGGAGCTTAAAAACTCTGATGCATGCAACCCTGCAAAAGGAAGTTTACAACCTAGAGATCTGCCAAATGAGAGTTTGGGGGATGTAATAGGCTTTGTGAAGGTAATGAGCATTTTGGAGAAAAGAATGAAACTTTGTAGACTGTCAAATACAAATCTCACCCAGTTTTTATGAAGCAAGCTCTGACTGCATAGCAGGCAAAGTTAAAAGTCATAGTAATTGAATGTAGGTTGACAAAAGGAATGCACCCTTCAGTACTTTTTTTTAACTGTAATAGTAACATAACCTATTATGAAATGGTTTTATGTATCATCTACCCCAATATTAGTCAATATATGTTTTGAATAATGCTGGTCTCTTGAGATGTTAATAAATGTTGCTAATACCTTGTGTTCTATGATCAAATAAATTTGGGCAACAGTAGTTTAGGCAGATTTTTTTTTTTCTTGGTGGAACTTCTCAGAGACTGAAACATGCAAATGTGTATTTCCTCAAGGGCAAATAAAAAAAATTATGCAGTACACCCCAAATAATCTTCCCGTAGAATTCTTTCTTGTAGACTAATGTTATTTGGGATGCCTGGGAATCACTGATCCTTCCTACTCTTCTCCTGGCCTCCCATTTTCATCCCGCTAATCACTTTCACCTTGTCTTAACCTTATTCTTCCCTGCATCATACATATGCTTTATTATGTTGTTCATATCTGCAAAATATTGATTACACTAAAAACGATGATGACCTTCATGGAAGGACTTCCTTACCACTTACTACTATACTTTCATGCACAAGTACAAGCTCTGCATCTTTTAAAGCAACTGCATCAGAGCAGGGTGAAATTGGAGCAGGCCTGAAGGCTACCTCTCATGGTCACTGAGGCCTGTCACTGGGTATCATGATGCTCTCTGTAGTCATACCTTGCTTTCTCTTAGGTCCCCAGAACTGGGTCCTGGGCTTGGCCTTAGGCCTCTCTGAAGCAATCATAGTGTCTTTTTCCACCCTTTCAGTGTATGACTCATCTAAGTTTCAAAACTCTTTAAGGCTAAAATTAAATTTCATAACAGAAACTTCAGGTCACGGGATGCCACCCATCTGTAGACAACACTTATTGCAAGTATTATATGATTTGGACTTGGGCAGCTCTGGTCAACATTATTTCCAAAGGTAAGAGATAACAGTTGATGGTGGCACCACCCAGTCTTTTCCTCAAGAGAGTCTGATTAAATGTGTTTATAAAGCCAGAATAGGGTTCTCTCCAGCCTTAGTGTCCATCTGTACATTTGGTCTCATTGAAAAGAATCGCAAATCCACCTTCGAAGAGCTTTGAAAGATAATTTGTCTTCAATAACGGCTCTTAAAGAAGTAGCAAAGTGATGAATCACAACATGTAACAAACAGTAGAACTCAGTTAAAACACTCCTTTCCTGTTTATTTCCCCAAAGCTCCACGCACAGAGCAGAGGCTGCCCAGACACTTTCCTCTGCTCTTAAGTCACTCCCCCTCACCTCTCACTTCCCTGCTTTTGTTGCCCCCTTCCTCTTCCTCCCAGCTCTCTCCCCCTGCAGGTAATTCTTATCTTTAAAAAAAATACACAAACTATTTTAGCTTCTCTCCAGGTTTTCTTTCTATAATCACCTTTTCTCTCCATTATCTTCCCTCACTTACCCTACCACCTCAGCAAGGAAGCTGGAGGAGCTGGGGGAATATGGTCATTTCTTACATGCCACACTTTTTTTTTTGAGACAGAGCCTCAAGCTATCGCCCTGGGTAGAGTGCTGTGGCATCATAGCTCACAGCAACCTCCAACTCCTGGTCTCAAATGATTCTTCTACCTTCCAAGTAGCTGGGACTATAGGCACCTGCCACAACACCCGGCTATTTTTTTGGTTGCAGCCGTCATTGTTGTTTGGCGGGCCCAGGCTGGATTCTAACCCGCCAGCTCAGGTGTATGTGGCTGGCGCCTTAGCTGCTTGAGCCACAGGCGCTGAGCCAACATGCCACACTTTTGCTCTGACACATGTTTCTAATGTATAAAATATGTTATATACAACATATGATATTGATTATATCATGTCTGGCAGAGCCTCGTTATAACAGTCCTTACTATCTGTTCTATAAGACTGATAAACTAGGCTCGGCGCCTGTGGCTAAACCGGCTAAGGCACCAGCCACGTACACCTGAGCTGCCGGGTTCAAATCCAGCCTGGGCCTGCCAAAAAACAATGACGGCTGCAACCAAGGAATGGCCGGGCGTTGTGGCGGGCACCTGGAGTTCCAGCTACTTGGGAGGCGGAGGCAGGAGACTCACTTGAGCCCGGGAATTGGAGGTTGCTGTGAGCTGTGATGCCACAGCACTCTATCCAGGGTGACAGTTCAAGGCTCTATCTCAAAAAAAAAAAAAACCAAAACTGATAAACTAATGGTCCAATAAGATATTTTCTTCTGATGCTCCAGTTAACTAGTTCCCATTTATTTACTTACTTATTATTTATTTATTTATTTATTTTGAGACAAGGTCTTACTTTATTGCCCTGGGTTGAATGCCATGACATCATCATAGCTCACAGCAACCTCAAACTCTTGGGCTCAAAGGATCCTCTTGCCTCAGCTTCCTGAGTAGCTGGGACTACAGGTGCCTGTCACGATGCCTGGCTAATTTTTCTATTTTTAGTAGAGACAGAGTCTCACTCTTGCTCAGGCTGGTCTAAAGCTCCTGAGCTCAAGCCATCCTCCTGCCACAGCCTCCCAAGTAGCTGAGACTACAGGCACATGCCACAACACCCAGCTAATTTTTGTTTTCTATGTTTAGTAGAGATGGGGGTCTCCCTTTTGCTCAGGCTGGTCTCAAACTCCTGAGCTCAAGCGATCCTCCTGCTAGGAGTGCTAGGATTTCAGGCATGAGCCACTGCACCCACCCAGAACTGGTTATTTATATGACTAAAGCTGCCCTTCTATCTTCCTCTGGTCAGATGGTCTGAGCTTATGTAGGAAGACCCCCTTGTGTCTTCCTTGTACTAAGGAAGATAAGGGAACCATTGAGTAGGAACTAGGTCAACTGCCTTTCACTGCTTATCATAGTCATCAAAGCAAATTTCTTAGGCATAGAAGTTTCATGTCTTTTAAATGGATTCCTTGTTCTCTTTTATCCAAACCAGAAGTGCATTTGCTAATCATCCCACTTTCAAGCAAGTTTATATACCATAGTGTACGTGTGTTGCAGGGGATGGGGGAGGGATGTGTGATTTTGTTTTTTTCAAATTATTTTTTTGATTTACATATCTAATTATTTGCTGGGCAAATGTTTCATGTATAAACTATATATGTAAAACATATCCAGGCTGAGTATGAAATTTTGGAATCAATAACAGGAACTTCTTCAGAGAGAAACTGAACTTAAATGTCAACATATATTCCCCAACCCTCTGATGCTTGATCTTGGTCAGAGTGAAGTCAGGATTCAGTGGTGAGGGCTATAGTCTGTTGCCATGGAAATGATTGTGCTGTCACAAATTTAGTATGATGACTTCAAGGTGAAGAAGGGCAGATGGTCTGGAAAAGAATGAAGACCTAGGGGGAATAAGCCACCTTAGATCCTTCTTGTAAGTAGGTGGGAGCATAAATAATAAGCAAAAAATGACTTTATTATAGTTTTACAAAGGCTACCAAGCAAGAAAGAACTTAGCCAAAGTACAACTATGAAGTACTTTTCCATAAGAGGAAAAAACAAGCATTATAATGAAGGAAGAAGCACAAGTAAGAATACAAATCAGCTTCCAAGTTCATATTCCAAAGCTGCCTCTTCATCCTACTTCAGCTTCGCATTCAACCACTATTGAAGTCAGTAATATAAAAAATGCTTAGGGCCAGTGGTAAGGCCTATATTTGCTGTAGCTTTCATAATGGAACATTTTTAGATATTTTTGGTTTTAGCATTCATTTGATTTGGGCATCTTAGATCATATATATGCAGCAGCCTCAAACGCAGGGTTGGATAACTGGTCTGCTGGGTTTGGAGACCACACAGCAAAATCAGGAGCCTGAGTAGCTCACTCATCTCACCCTAAGTGGTCCTGGGTCCAAACCAAATTCTCTAGCCATGATGATACTCTGAACCAGTCTCCACTGTCAGGACAATAAAAGTGAGGTATTCTCAGTTACTCAAAAGTGACACTGATCAAAAGCCCTGACTTTTTTTTTTTTTTGAGACAGAGTCATACTCTGTCACCCTGGGTAGAGTGCCATGGTGTCATGGCTCACAGTAACCTCACACATTTGGCCTCAAGCAATCCTCTTGTCTCAGCCTCCTGAGCAGCTAGAAATACAGGCAGCTAGTTTTTTCTATTTTTAGTAGTGTCTCACCTCCTGAGCTCAAGCCATCCACCCACCTCAGCCTCCCTAAGTGCTAGGATTATAGGCATGAGCTACTGTGCTTGGCCTAAAAGCATTAACTTTTAAAAGCATCAGTCTGGTAACTTTCCATTTTGATATTATTTATTTAAAGAGCAAAGAAATTTCCCATTTTATTGCTATGGTGTAAATGTTTGTGTCCCCTACTGCCACCCCCGTGCCAAAATTCATATATTGAAATCCTTACTCCCGGGCAGCCCCTCTGGCTCAGTGAGTAGGACGCCAGCCCCATATACTGGGGTGGCAGGTTCAAACCCAGCCCCGGTCAAACTGCAACAAAAAATAGCCAGGCATTGTGGTGGGTGACTGTAGTCCCAGCTACTCAGGGGGCTGAGGCAAGAGAATTGCCTAATCCCAGGAGTTGAAGGTTGCTGTGAGCTATGTGATGCCACAACCTCTACTGAGGATGATAAAGTGAGACTCTGACTCTTAAAAAAAAAAAAAAAAAAGAAAGAAAGAAAAAAGAAATCCTTACTCCCAAGGTGATATTAGGAGTTGGGGGCCTTTCCAGAGGTGATTGGGTCATGATCTCTGTGAATGGGATTAGTGTCCTTATGAAAGAGAGCAAAGACAGGCCCCTCACTCATTCTGTCATGAGGGCACATCAAGAAGGTATCCGTGAACCAGAATGCATCAGCCCTTACCAGACGTCAATCTGCCAGGGCCTTCATCTTGCACATCCAGCTTGCAGAGCTACAAGAAATTTCTGCTGTTTTATAGGCTACCTAGGCTGTGGTACTTTGTTATAGCAGCCTAAATAGGCTAGGATAATTATAAACACCCATTAAATCACTCATCCTTAGAAACACACTATTTAGAATAAAGGCAACAAGAGAGATTTCCCAGTACCGTCATTCTCTGGGGTTGATGATCAAATGATTTAACCATGAGAAAATAACATCAGATACTAGCTGGTATGTGCCAGCCTAAGTACTTTGTTATAAAAAAAATTTGTATTAAAACAAGTTTAGGGCTCGGCGCCTGT
>CAUYRH010177038.1:0-87096 GCA_963574655.1 Perodicticus potto
CCCCCGTGGGGAAAGGCTGAAGCCTGGATTGTCGTGTTCGAAGGGTGACTTGTGGTATGGGGTTGTGGCATGCGATCTCCTGGGATGGTCTTGAGGCAGGGGTCCTCCTGGGATGGTCTGGAGGCAGGAGTCCTCCCTGGATGGTCTGGAGGCAGGGGTCTTCCTGGGATGGTCTGGAGGACAGGGTCCTGCTGGGATGGTTTTGAGGCAGGAGTCCTCCTGGGATAGTCTGGAGGCAGGAGTCCTCCCAAGATGGTCTTGAGGCAGGAGAATTCCCAGGATGGTCTTGAGGCAGGAGTCCTCCTGAGATGGTCTTGAGGCAGTGGTCCTCCCGGGATGGTCTTGAGGCAGGAGTCCTCCTGGGATGGTCTTGAGGCAGGAGTCCTCCCAGGATGGTCTTGAGGATGGGGTACTCCTGGAATGGTCTTGTGGCAGGGGTCCTCCTGGGAAAGTCTGGAGGAAGGAGTCCTCCTGGGATGGTCTTGAGGAGGGAGTCCTCCTGGGATGGTCTTGATGATGGGGTACTCCTAGAATGGTCTTAAGGCAGGGGTTCTCCTGGGCTTTCTTTAAAGTGCTTACGAGATGTGTCAGCACTTGAAATATGGAAAGAAATATGGAAAGAAGTTTCCTCCTGCGCTAGAAGGTGTGAATGTAGCATGGCCTCAGTCTCTAGATCTCTCTCTGATGTCCCCATGCTTAGGGCAGATGGGTGGGCAGGAGTTGGGGGCCCTGGCTCTATTTACTCTTGAAGGGAGACTCACTGGCATTTACTAGCTATTGGCATTCCTCTCAACACAGACGAAAGAAAGAAGGTCATCAATCTGGAATCCTCAGTTTCTTTTATTCTGCGTGTCTCCATTTCTTCATCTTTTCCATTTTTCATTTATAAAATTCCTCTGGATGATGGAAAACAATAGAAATTCAATGGTCTTCTCCAATAAACATTCAAAACATCCACCAGCATCTACTCGACAGAAATTCTGATTAAAACTTTTCATTTAATAAAGAAGATTTTTCAACCTAAGATTGTGTAGAGTCATAAAATGCCATCTTCTAATACATACTTTAAGAAAATTCTAGTCTACATTAATTTTTTTCTTTCTACATTTATAACAAGAAATGTAACTGACTTCATGAGTGTTGATAGCAAGAAACACTCGAATTATGAAGTTAAAAATAAATATTTGTTAATTCTCACTGAGTACTATTGCAAAGCAATTTAGTAAAAATTTGAAAATTATTCTGTACCATTCCATTCACTACTCAGTACAAAGTTATAACTCATAATAAGTATAATCAACTCAGATCTTGATAAAAATATTACATAACATAAACACCCTCTAATTATATAATCATTTATAATGGTTAATGATATTGTTTTGAACTAAATTTAACTAATCAAAGACTTTGTATTAATTGATTATAATTAATGTGGCAGAACTTATATGTGTGTAACGTACTACTTCATCATACTTACTTAGTATATATAAATTTGCAATTACAAGCAATTACAATCTGCTTAATTATACCTACTTAGTATATATAAATTTGAAAAGATAATCACTGGTTAATTTTAGCTATTGTAGCTTAATATTCTTTTGCATAAAACTGAAGTGATGGAATGAGGGTGGAATTTAGAGCCCTGGATCAT
This sequence comes from Perodicticus potto, assembly GCA_963574655.1. Lineage (NCBI taxonomy): Eukaryota > Metazoa > Chordata > Mammalia > Primates > Lorisidae > Perodicticus > Perodicticus potto. The sequence goes on from CAUYRH010177038.1 coordinate 1,652, forward strand.
CATCTTTTACTTTTTTAAAATCAACTTTTCTTTAATTGAGTAATAAAATACCTTTAGAGTTTTCCTTGACTTATCAGGACCACCAGGGGATAAGGAGGATGAGGGTTACCACTGTCATGGGACCAAAATAAATGCAAAATATGTTAGAACGTGGATTTACATTTCAGAGGTGAGAATAAGAAGAGGCGTAATTGTATCAGATGGCTAATACGAACTGGTAAGATGACTCCTCTGGCCTGCCATCTATGCAGCACGCTGATGGACATTATGAACCGAGACTTTACATTCCTTAGCCTGAAATATTTGGATAATTGTTAAAAGTTTTGCTTTGGTCTGTTTTGTTTTGTTGCTTAAATTATCTGGATTGCTGATGAAACTATCAGCTCAAGTTTTAAAGGGAAGACAGTCCATAAACTGAGGTAGAAATTGTAATTTGGGACACTAAATTAGAAATAAAAGTTCCAAGTCGAAAAAAATATTAAAGCACATGCAACATTAAGAAGTTCATACTTTGGCAGAGGGACCTGCCTATAATCTGTTTTAAAATAAATAGATTGTGTACAGCTGTCCCTCTACCCCTGGCAAAATGATGATTTAATGTTGATTAAGAGAGAAAGCCTTTGAAGTGAGTGAGGCAGCAGCCTCCAGAATGTCTTCAGCGATCATTATCAGTCTCTCTCTGAAGGACAACTTGGTGCCAAAAAGCTCTTTTCTCCCGACTGGTTAAGGTGGATGCAGGGGCGAAGGCTTTGTAAGTCTGAAAAGGCCTTCTCATTTGCAGGCCTCGGGTGTCTTATTCCTTTAGGGTCGTGAATGTCTGAGAATCAGCAGATGCAGCCCCTTTCACAGAAGGGCAAGGCCCGCAAGTCCACGGCATCGTGGCATTATTTATTCATCCTGGGAAGCAGCGAGTGAATGTGGACCCTGCAGAAAAATCAAATCAGGGTTCATTTTGTCCAGCAGCTGAATTTGGCAAAGAAAGAGCTATGGGATCTAACTTTGGTAACTGAGCAATTACAAGGAGTTATTAGATTGGAGATGCAAATGAGTGGCTGTATTTTCTTCCAAGCTTATTGTAGTTCACTTGTAGTGCTGAAATTAAAACCAGCTCAGAGTCAGTAAAAGCTGATTCCTGAAAGCTTAGGAAAATTCTGTGCTTGTCCGTACACCAGTAGTTTTCACAAAAATATTTACGTATTAGTTAATCTGTAAGAACCAAATCTGCATTTCTTCACATTAGCAGGTTAATTGGATTTAGTACCAAGGTCATTGGGTCCTTGGATGTCTAATACTGAAGATTTACTCATGAGCGGAGATTCAGATAGTATAAAATACATCAGCTCAGAAATGTTAATAAAACAAAAGTTTGTATTATTGCAAGAATATCTATAGTTTAGAGCTTGTATACTTTGTATATGCAGTACCTGATTTGTGAAATAGACCAATAGTATATCATATTGTATCAAGTTATCATAAACGACCTCTTTTTTGGTTTTTTTTTTAATTTTTATGTTTTTACATATACATGTGTTTATTTGGTTTCCACTTTCTGTACTGCCTCGTTTTTAATCTCAGTTTTTCTATTTACCAGGTCTGGGTCCTTGGGAACACTAATTTGCCTCAGTTTCTTCACTAGAAGATGGGAGGAATAATGGGAAAATTATAGCATGCAACTCTTAAACTTCTAAGAGGATTAAGGAAATTAATATACGTTAAGTGCTTAGGGTAATGTCCATCACTTAGTAATTGCTATTGTGTGTGTGTATATAGGTTGAATACAATTTTATCAAGAGGCAAATGTACATATAATAATAATCTCTTTTTATCCATCTATCCATTTATCTAACCACCTTATTCTCCACAACTGAGTTCAAATTGGGTCCAGTAAAGGTATTGTTCTGAAGAAATGCTGTTCACCTTGGAATCCTCAAAGTTTGTTAACTGGTGCTTATACAATTTGCCAGTATGCATTTTGATAGTACATACTGGAGTTTTTAAATTGTAAAATAATGTCTATCCTGCTTTGCTCAGTCCAAAATTCCAAACTTGAGGATTTTTATTCAGTATTTCACCTACATATTCTTGCCATTGGAAGTCAACCATGATGCATGAAAAAAAAATTATTGAATGAAAGTGAAATTATCATTTGTAATTATAATGAATCCAAAGTATATAATCATAATATAATTCAAAGTAAAACTGCTGAACCAGACAGCAGGGGCAGCCCCAGGCTTCCTGTCCTCTGCTGGCGGACATTTACCCACACAGCTCACTTCCCCGCGTTCTAGCAAAACTCTTCGCTCAATCCCGGGACAAGACTGGCTCCTTTAGTGCAGGCTCTGGTCTGTGGCATGAATCTCTCCTATAGACTGTAAGGATTTTCAACGTCTTTGCTTTTCCCATGGTTTAATTTTTATCTGAAACAACTAGTCCCTCTATTTTATTTTTTCCTATTTGCAGCATTTTTGCTCTGAATTTGCCATGACTCTATTTTACTTTCACTTTGAGATCAAGCTTGAAGCTTATTAGCATGCAAAATCCCTTTAAAAATATCCAAGAAAGTGTATATTCTGGACCTGTGCTTAAACCATGGAATGCAAAGCATTTACTTGTGTATAAATAGATAAATTTTAAAATTGTACGCAAATGGAAATATTACAGCATCTGGAGTCCCTTGGTAGGAAAGTGGAGAAAGGCTGCAGTTGAAATAATTGTGCCAGTGTTGGCAAATATTTGGGATGTCCTAGGAACAGCTCTTAAATTGCAATCTGCAACATTAACATTTTTGTATGGTTCTCGGATTTCTCAGGGATAGGACATACTTTGGTGTTTTCATATGAGCCTTGTGAAATTTGATTTCATTTTATTTCTCAGCTTTACTTCGCAAATTAGAAATTAAAGTGTTCTAGAAGCTAACTTATCATTACTGAACCCCCTTCCACTTTTTATGCTTCAAAGAAAATCCAAATCATTATTTGAAATATCCATACATACAATGTGGAATTGAGGCTTATAACCTCAATAAATACACTTTAAATGATTTGTGGCTGGAAGATAATTCAGGCCTTCTTTTTAAAACTAGATATAAAGGATAAATGATTTTCTGATTGTTCAGTGATTTAAAAAACAAAAATCAGCAATAGGAATTCCACATCTGCTTCAACTGCAGACATATAAAACTGGTGTGACAAAAAGGGATCATTAAACAATCTGATTTTCTTGTTGGGAGGGTTTAATGCTGTTTGGTATAGTATTAAAATGTAGAATTTGATAGCAAGTCTTAAACTTTTAATGATGTGTTCATGAATATAAAACATGCTTCTCCCAGTGATTTTATGACTTCTCTTCTGCATAATTAGTGGTATCTGTTTTATGAGCTTACTGTTGTTTCCTTGATCCCATGAAAATGTGAAACCACTGTAATGATTTACACTATTCCAGAGCTTTAAAGATACGAGCTGTTTCTTAAAATAAATAACAAAAAAAAAAATCCAAAAGTATAATACTAGAATCAAAGTCACAATGGGATCCTTGACTGTTAAAAAAAAAAAAAAAAAAAGATTTGTACACAAATACATTTTCAAGTTTTCTTGTAATATTTGATTTTTAATAGACACTGATACAGAATATATTTATCTTTTATTGTTCATACAAGGCTCCTCTCTTATTACATATGTATTTTTTCTTCATGGATGAAACGTTTGGGGAAAATCTCCTTAAAAATGTATTTTAAAAATAAATATTTGGACCATTTGTAATCTTTGAGAGTTATTAAGTGAAGTAACAAAGAGACATTCATTACCAAACATTAAAGGTTCATGGAATTCCAAGAAAATTACATTATATATTCTTTTAGAATTGTCATTAGTAGATGCCTAAAAGAGTGTCACTATATTGCTGATTTTTAGATTTAAACTGGTTATTTTAATATAGCTTCATATAGTGTATCTGTTTAGCCAAATACAAGTTTGTCATGTTGCTTCAGTAACTGAGATAAATTTGACTTTTTTGGTTATTTCCATTATTTAGAATGCTGAGATATAACCTTCTTAAAGCCCCTTAATTATTTTATGTTTTATTCTTTGTTTAGTCACTGGTAGGGCAATTCTATAAATAAAGAATGTTTTATGTTATATATTCATTTAAGAATTTTTTTCCAAAAGAGGAAAATAACAAATAATTGGTATAAATTGCATGTATGTTTAGATTTCTGTTAAGCTTTTTCTGTTCTCATTGAAAGGGAGCCATGTAGACAGTCAACACACTTTCCTACTATAAATTAATTGGTTCGAATTATCTTCTTTAAATGGATTGACTTTTAAAAACTAAATTGATCAATTATCTTATGCCCCATGACATCAACTTAATAGTGAAAAAGTTTTTGTAGTTATTGTAAGTAGTTATTCCTTAAGGTAACAGTTAGCTAGTAAAATGATACCTAAAGAATAGGCTTTAAATGTTGTGGTTTCATTGCATCCACTAAATAAATATAGCACTGTAATTCTTAATTTTAAAAAGAGACATTCCAACAACAGTGAGTCATATAATTGGAGGGCCTGTGTTACTTCCTCTGGACTTCTAATAAATAATTTAATTGTTTTAAGGTTATCTTGAAAATACTTGATTAAAACAATCACCATTGTAAGGAGAATTAGTCCTTGCTTTAGACAATACAAGTGTTAATGACTGTAAAGCAAACGTTGGAAATGTGAATTCATTTTCCATTTGGTTTCCATTAAAGATTATTTCCATTAGAAAAAATAATTTCCAATAGATTGAATTAAAAAGTTTTTGATGTAGAAGTCTAAGAAGGAAGATGGCCCACACATTCTGTGTATTCTTGGAAGCATTTTAGAAACTTTTTTTGCAATATTTCTCTGATTTTTGTGCAGGATTGATCAAAAGCATCATTCCAGTGCCAGGGGCCAAAGGGACCTTCTGCTTTTCCACTAAGAAAACAGTTTTCACCCATCATTTATCTGGAGTTTTGCTTTAACAACACATTTGCTAATAGCCCATCTAAACATTTCCCTTCTGCAATTTAAAGAGATAAGTGTCCTACATTCATTTAAAGGAAACACAGTCTGAATTTAATGACATTAAGATCAAGCAGATTTGTGTGAGCTTTTATTTTTTGGCGCCAACCTGCTAGAATTAATTTTACTACTCCTCAACCTTTTTGTATATAAACATTTAATAGCTGCTGTTTGCATTTGCTATAACACCCCTTCCATCTGTCTGTTCTGGCCCTGCAGCCTGAAGCAGCAGTCTCTGCGATTTAAGAAAAGAAAGTTCTAAAGACTGTGATACCACTTTCAGATGCATTCCAAGTGAAATTAGTGCTTGGCGGTGGTGGCCTAACTACCAGGTGGGCGTGGCCCCCACCTCCAGACCTAGCTAGAGTGCGCTCTTCCCCAGATCCTCAGGAAGCAGAAGGCTCTTTTCTTACGGTCCAGGAAGGGCACCCCAGGCTATGTGTGAGGCTAGGGCCCTTCAGTGTGAAGCTTCCTCAATTCCCTCTTGCTCCCAGGCAGTGACTGCGATGTGGCGGGCCAACCTGTGCGGCCCTGGGTACTAAAATGCACATGTTGGTACAAAGCAGCCCAGGATCACCACCACATGGGGGGGGGGCTCCTCCCAAATGAAGGGCATTAGCAGTGCTGCTCCTCTGAGCTCTCTGCTCTTGTTGGAACAAGAACAGCCTTGCTGCAGTGGTTCTGCCCATAAGGTTACTTCCTTAGCAGGGAGGGAGGGGTCCCCACTTTCTATAAGACATGAATCCAAAGTGCTACTCCTGGTGATCAGTTTAAATTCTCAGTCATATTTTGGGTCACACATATTTGGGGTCACAATGACCTCAAGAGCACCCTGAATCTGTAGGCCAGTGGGTGTCCATCCCCTAGACTCAAAGCTGACATCCCTGCAGCCTCCTTGCTGATTAACTTAAAAAGTGTTAGGGAAACTTTTAGTTTAGATTTGGATAATACAAAGTATCTTGTTACACACTTCTTGAGGCTACTTGCCAGATACTCTTCTATGAAAAGCAATCCTTCACCATTCCAAATTGGGGGGTGGGACCATGAAAATTCAACTTCAAGGCAACATATTACAGCCATAATAAATGCATTTCACTGACGAACTGAAATTTGAGAAACAACAGCGTATTTGGAGGGTAGATATTATTTTCTTTGTAGTAATCTTTAATGTGATTTCAGAGAATCATAAAATCTAAAAATTAGAGGAACTTTAAAAGGTCTTTTCCATTTAAAACAGTGTAGCAAAATGATATTAATTCTCCATGTCCAACACACACACACACAACCATCTTATTTAGTTTAAGATAAAGACAGCTTTTATTCTAAATCAGGTAGTTGAGTCAAATGAAATTGCTGTTTTTGTAAGGTAAAAATGGCTGAATTGTGGCAAATTCATATATTCTGACCCACATGTGGTCACCATATTTATTACTAGGCTAACAGTTATGAATGCATGGCTTGCTGAGTTATTTTTCTTAATAAAGAGTACTTGAATGTATTGGATGAAAATGTAAAATAAAATGTTTTGCTAAAGGATGACATATAAAAATGAAAGAAACATTCACCTGATATATATCAGCTATAATATTTGACTCATTCACTTTCTGTTGAAATTGACGATCCTGGTCCTTAAGACTGAAAAATATGACAAAATGTATTCTTTTAAAAAATTTTTTGAAACCTTACTATGGCATTCTTTACATTATCAGGAATAACTATTATAACATTTCTTTTTTTTCTTTTCTTTTTTTTGAGACAGAGCCTCAAGCTGTTGAGTGCTGTGACATCACAGCTCACAGCAACCTCAAACTCTTGGGCTTAAGCGATCCTCTTGCTTCAGCCTCCCAAGTAGCTGAGACTACAGGAGCCTGCCACAACTCCCAGCAGAAATTCAGGGATCAGGGGTAAATTCCCCATCTCACTCTACCCATCGGCCCTCACCCCATCCCCTGCTCCAGGGTCCTTGCTTCCATTTAGTGGCAGGTCAGTGTCAAAGCCTCTAAGACTTTCATTCTTGGCTCCATTTATAGGAATAGAAAAATCCTTTCTAAGACAACACTTGGGTTGTTCTTTGAGAATTCTCCGGAGTAAACTATCTGCAAAGCAAAAGACATCAACAACAAAACAGTATCTTTCTCAGCCTACATTTTCCCATGTCTAATTGTTTAACTCCAACATGTATTATGCTAAGAGCTCTTCTCTTTACTGTGGGTGAAGAGAGGGAGGGATGAAGTGTTTTAAGGAAACTTAAAATTTTATCCTGCCACATAATATTCTGGAAATGAAGGGAAGAAATCCCTCTGACCTCACAGAAGGAGACTTCCCAGCGGCTGCCCCTGTCCAGGAAGAATTTAAAAACCGTCAGCACTGAGCATAGCTGTGTACTGTGTATACTCTGAGAAGTGTTTTGAGGAATGCAATGTTTTATAGAAGATCCTAAGGGTAGAGGCTGCTCAATTTATGAAACTCTACTAGTGAAAATATACAGCTCCTTAGCAATGAGAAGTGGTGGGTAAGATAGAACCACCTGCTCCAATATTAATAACACACTCCATTCAATTCAATACAGGTCCTAGTCATAGTAGTAAGCCCTGGGCTTAACAAAGATAAGGTTTCTGCCTTTGGTAATGAATAGGCTAGTGAGGTATACAGGTAACACAATCTAAGGAGACAAAAGGCTTTAAGAAAGGCATTATAAGGTGATAGGATAAAAAATGAAGTGTTTGGATATATTTGTGTGTACATCTGTGGGGGAGATTGGAGACTGGAAGGACGCCGAAGAAAGATAAATCAAGATGGGAGTTGAGCAAAGAAATAAATCCAGCAATAAGTATGTTCTGGAAAATTCTTCCTGCCTTATACTTGTGAATTTGCATGAGGCAGCTGTCAGGAATATTTACCATGATCTAGCTGCCAGTCACTGTGCGTGTTGACAGAGTGCCAGCGTCGGCACTGGCTCATTCCTATGCCTGTCCCATTTATTTTCTATTCTGCAGTTTGGAAAAGAAACTGGTCACTAGACCCTAGGGAAAATTTCTCCCCGTACATAACTTTATCTGGGACACACTGGGTTGTCAATAGTGACACTGTAAATAAGACTAGACACTGACTTCTGGGAACAAATCAACATGTTCTTGCCACTCACGCGCTCTGGAGAGGTAATGACTATTCCTGCCATTGGGTGGGCTGAGGGTGAGGAGCAGGACTTTGGTATACAGAAGGTCAGAAATCTAACTGAAAGGACTTTTTGCCATTGACTCTGACACTTTTCTACTTCAGAAGAATGTTGTGGGTTGTCCATCATATTTGGAATAATGAAGATAATTACATTTTAAGAAAATGTACTTTCTTTTGGAATTTAAAAAGAATCTTAGTGTTCTTGCCTCTTGATTATGAGGATAGAGTACTCATTAGTAGTTAGATATTCCCAACAGCTCTGATTACTACTAGGTTTGAATGTCTTTTCTAAATATGATTGGCAGGGCCACCCTTGGATGTATATTATTAGTGAGGGTGGGAGAAAGGAAAGATTATACTTCACCATGTCTGAGAAATAATGGCTACATGATTCTAAACTCTACTGCTTTTCTCCTTTGAGGAATAACTGACTTTATTTCAAGGGATAATTGAATATGTGGGCATTCATAAGTTAGAAAAATATATTATAAATATGCACTCTTAACTTCTATGAACTGAAGTTCACAGAACTGAGGTTCACAGAAGTTAAGGGTTGTCATCTAGAGGCTCTTCAGGGCATCCAGTGACGCTGAGCAGCAATAAAGAAGGACTCACAGTGAAGAGCAGAATCTCTAAAACACGCCTGGAATGAGGTTAATGATGTGGAAAGCATGTCATGTAATTGAGCCTTTGGTTAATAAAGGTGGTAGCTTGACTTTGTCACCAGGGTTTGCATTCAATAAGAATATCCTTATTATATGGCTTGCTGCATATTCCAATGCATGGGATTTTAAGAGCATGATAGCAGCTAAGAGCCCATCTATCCTGATCATTTATGAGCTCCAAGGTGGTTTAGTGGCATGGTAGAAAGAGAAATGGGAGTAACTCCTGGGTTAACCCTGACCCCAGGAGTCTTTAAACTTCCTATTTCCAGACACCATTGGTGAGTGAAACATTATAACATAACGATGACATTTCAATTTTAACTGCTGTGTAATTTTCCAAGTTAAAATTCCACTATGTTAATGCATTCATCGGATTTTCTGACTACAGGGGAAGTTGCTTTGCTTGGTTGAAAGGCATCAGCTTAATTTCTACCACTAGGTGGCAGATATGGTTTTTCCCCTCTGGACATGGTCTTAGGAAAGGAAATTCCTTTCCTACACAACCTGTGTGCACGCACACACACACAAACACACATGTGCACATACGCACAACACATAGACACATATGCACACACACAAACACACATGCACACTCATCCGCACACACATATTTGCACATACAGACACAAACACGCAGACACATGCACACACAGACGCAAGTACACAACAAAAAGCACTCGCGTGTCCACACACACACACCTTTCTCCCAGTCTTTGTGGACTTCTGTCATTTTTCCCGTGGAGGGTATCTGTTCACGAAACACCATGGGAGCCAAGGCCATCACTTTCTACCTTTTCTATTGCCTGGCTTCTGCTTCCTGGAGAGACACCTGTTTTGTCTACAGCTGTGTGGGAGGAGAAACCAGTCAGGTTCCCGTTCTTGTTTATGTTTAGTTTAATAAATGGGGGACAAAGTTTCTTCATTTTTTTTTTTTTGCTTTTTGAAAAGAAGGAATGGAACAGAATTACAGTTGATTCTTAAGTAGTATCTCATTTATTCATTATCTATAGGAGGTAATTATTTAACAGATAATTATCAATGATGCTTTGGCTAATCACCTAGGTAATGGGATACCATCCCAGAAATAATGAAGAGAATAAAACCAAAGTCAGAGTCCTGAGCAGTAGCTAACTGCAGGCATAAAAGAACATGGCCTGAGGCACAGAAGTGAAGTCAGAGAGTAAGCCTTGACTCCAGTGTCTGAGGTAAAGAAAAGAAGCTGTAAGAACAGGACTCCCAGAATATACTCTCATCTTTCAATCCTGTGTTTCAATCAATAGATACTTTGCATCATTTATTTTTCATTCTTTCATTCCTCGCCTTATCCTCTGTCTTATTTTAAGCTTTATTTATTTGTTTTTTTGAGACAGCGTCTTACTCTGTGGCCCTGGATAGAGTGCCATGCTGTCATAGCTCACATCAATTTCAAACTCTTGGGTTCAAGTGATCCTCCTCCCTCAGCCTCTTGAGTACCTGGGACTATGTGCCCACTACTATGCTTGGCTAGTTTTTCTCCTTTTAGTAGAGACAGGGTCTCATTCTTGCTCATATTGGTCTCGAACTCCTGAGTGCAAGGGATCCTCCTGTCTTGGCCTCCCAGAGTGATGGGATTACAGACAGGAGCCACCACCCCCAGCCTCCTCCTCAATTTTTAACTCCACATTCCTAAATGTCATCATTTCAAGTTTTCTGTACAGTTTTACTATTTTAAACAGAAACATCTTTTCAAAACTAAACAAGCACTTCCGTGGAAGGTCTAGACTCTTCAAAGGAAGTTTGTTCTCAACCCTATCAACACACTCAAATCCCCGGGGAGAAGGGAGGCTTTGACAACACATGAACACACAGAATCCCCTCCAGACCAAGGGAATCCTGATCTCTGGGACTGCAGGTGGGGCACTGGTATCTCTTAAAACCTCTCCAGAACACCTTGATGCCTCTTGAGAGTTAGACTCTCTGAAATGCAGCAGGAAGCCCTGAATCATTCTCTTTAAACCATCTGAGTCTTGCACCATTTTCCTGATGACTCGCGCTCAGAACGCCGCAGTCCTTGAGTTTTCCCTTGGTGTGTTGGGTGCATGTGTGCGACTAGCCCTGCAGTTCCCTATCTTCAGCCTCACTAATGCCTTATACCCGTCTGCTTTGTCACATCGTCAACACTATCATCCCAATCCACCTCTCTTTCCAACACTGATGCATTTGGCTTCTTTTTCTGATGTTTAGGTTTACGATTTTTCTCACACTCTTGAATGGCAAGATAACAAGAGAAAAAAACATCATGGAAGAAGAAAGTAATATTCTCATGGGTCATAAAGCTCTAGTTAAATGTGCAACAAGATGTGTAAACAAAAATCACCTCAAACTCTTACTCATCAAAAGAAGGAGAATCAGCATCTGAAAACATTGCAAAGGTAAGTCCCTCTCTGTCCTTGGCTTTTTTGCTGAATTGCCCCCTACTGGTCTTACTCTGAGGGTATGAGCTGTGCATCTCTTGTTCATTGTTTTACCCCTAGAGAGAAGCCAAAGGTCTTGTTTTGTTAAGCAAAGTTATATTAGTCGCAAGTAACAAGAACCATCCTGACAAAGTGTGCACACTATAGGTCATGTCCTTTAAGGCTACAGAGCACAGTAGTAGAATTCAGCCTGGTCTTACGAAGGGATTGCAAACAGGCCATGGAGAGCCGTTGGGGTTTTATGCTTCTTTTAGTGTGCATATTCTGTTTTTCTTCTTTCCTCCATAGCTTTTTAGGCTTCTTAGGCGAATGTGGAGTTACAGAGCTGCCAGCTACTGCAAGGTATAAACGGTACAATCCCAGTCTGGGATTAACTGGCTATTTCCTGGCAGCTTGCCGGGGGACAGAATCTAATTCAGGCCTAGCCTGAGGGAGGCAATACACTAGGGTCAAGTTGAAGCTCACACACTGGGACTGTGGCTGCAGGTCACACCTTATGGATGGGGGTTTCTCAGAAAAGGTGAGTGGATGTGAGCTTGGAAGATATCCCAAAGATGTAGCCCGCATCGACACATGGTAGGGATGCAAAAAGTATATTGAATAAGTGAATAAAGTAGTAAATGAGTAAATCAAGAGACTGTTATTTTGAGGCAACATAGTAAGCTCTGATTGACAGGCACAGAGTAGGTTATTAAGCATCTGTTTTGCAGCAGAGACAGTGCTTAGTCTCATGAGGAATAAAAGCTGAAAAGAAAGGAGTGTCTGACCTTAAGGAACTTGCCAGAAGAGGTATTGTTCACATTGTTCAAAACACAAAGTGTCACGATACTCAGTCTATGGAGAGATCTTACTTTCGGTTGTGTTAGTTAAGATCATTTCAGCTGCTGAAAAACCCAGAAATCTCAGTGGATAGATACAATAGGATATTTTTTGCTTCAGTCGGGAGCAGGGTCCCGCAGGTGGTCTGCCTCCAGCGCATGACTTTGGCCACAATCATCCTGTGACTCAAATCTGGCCAGCACGAGGGGAGGAGAGAGGGGGGCTCGTACCCCACTGCTAACAGCCCATGGTCAGCCCCCCCACCACAAAGGAGGCTGGGAAATGCCATCTTCCTGCACCCTAGAGAAATGGCAAAAACATTTTGGAAACTGCCAGGCAGGCAGTGGGATGTAGCTTTGGCAGTGGGAGGGGGGAGTGAGCAGAAGAAGAATTCCTGGGAGGAATGAATGCTATGAGGGTCAAAGAGATCCTCTTTGAGGTATAGCTCTTAACTGTTGGAAGGAGAACAGCAATTTTAGGAAGGAAAGAAGTAATGTGCGCCAGGATCTGGAGCAGGGGAATAACTGTGTTTGGGGCATGGTGAATATGAAGTAACTGAATTAAAATGTCATAAAAACTGAAAAGGTAGGTCTCTTTCTCTGCCTCTTGAAAATGCCTCTATTGATCTTAGAACATCAGTTTATTTTCCCAGGCAATAAATTTTGTTTGGAAATTATGCTGATTAACAGTGAGGAAGAACAAAAGTTTGAAGGAAAAGTAAGAAAAAAACTTGACCATACTTATCCATCTTGCTTAGATCTTGTTTTTCTACTCTGACCTTCTGCATTCTAAGTTGAAACTACTCTTGTTTTCTTTGTAAAATAGCAAGTTTGCCTCATGATTGTGCATAAAAGCATTACAACTTTATTTATCAAGATGAAGGTTTAAGTCAATTAGGATCAACATTAATATATTACTTTTAGTCCTTATATCTTTGTACTTAAACCAATACAGACAACTGTACTTATTTACTTATATGTAAATATTATTTGTTATTTTTTCTTGGATGGCATTCATTTCAACTAAATATCTTAAAAGAATAATGGGGAGAGGTTTTTCTCTCTTGTTCAGAATTTCTTTTAAACCAGACATCTGGTATTTGGCACTTGACTTTTATTGGACTGATTGAGCAGTTTAAAGGGGGATAAATCATACGACTTTCATTTTAATTTTTACTATAATGGTTTAATGTAGCCAACATATGCTGAGTAATAGCATTAAAATAAAATCAGTAAATGAAGGATGGAAATCTACCTGTGTTCAGTTTTGGAAAGACACTAATTAGAGAAAGGTTTTTCAGATCAGAATTGGATAAGCTGGTAATTTTTAAAAATTGTAATAATATAATAAGAAGTGATTGGGCTTTAGCATGCTGTTATTGAGAAAGAAAAATTTCGAGGGAAATTTACCCTAATTCTAGGCTGTGAGGAGAGCAAAGTAGGGGAACTTGCATGCCAGAAACCATTAAGACAAAATTTTAAGCCATTTCATATGCATCTATTTTAAACAGACGTATTGACTTGAAAACTGGACTGATCTGAGTTGGACTAAAGGATGATGAAGGTTTCTCAACATTGTAAGAAGCATTTATTTTAATTTCTCATTTCAGTAACTAAGATACGAGAACCTTTTCCATCCCACTCCTTAATTTTGGCAGCTAGCCAGCTACTTTCTATGGTTCTGGGTATTAGAGTATTGAATAGTGCTTAGAATTAAGTTGGAATTTTATTTATAGCTTTGAAATGTCTAGCTAAATGTCTTTAACTACGGCACTTCTTGGGAACCTGGAATCAAATCTCAATCATTTCTATGTAGAAACTAAACAAAGAGAAAGTTAATGAGGCAATATTTAATACTTTCTTCAAATTCCTTCAGTTAGCTAGCAAAAATAAGAAAATTAAATGGGTTAGTCTTATTGCAGAGATCCTAATTCTATATAGTTTGGGTTCACAAATATAACTAATAATTCAAAGGAAGTTCTGACAAGTGACCTAAAACATGTCAAATCATACTGTAAGAGAAGGTTTTCTGACTTGTTAATTTGGAAAGGTGCTGTTCTCATTATAAGAATAAAAGGCTTTCCCATTCAGTAAGGTATAAAAGGAAATTCTTTCCATATCATGACTAGAACAAGACACGTTGTATTTACTTAGTGACTTTCAATAAATAAGACACATGACCGGTCATACTTTGCTATTTTTAGGCATTTGATGTTGTCCTAATCTCTTCATGCTAAAGAAGTCCAGAACAGGATAAACCAAACTGCCGGCGTGGTATGCCAAATTGGCACACTCGGCACTTGAAGAAGTTCTGGAAATGGCTTTTGAGGAGCAAGATTGTCCTTGTCCCCATATATGCTCTTAAGTTGGTACCCCATTTTTCTCCAAATATCTGAAATTTCAGATTTATTTTTACTTTCATGTTTTGTTCTCTCTTTTTCTGGACAATCTCAAGAAGACTGGGTAATATAGGGAGAAATGTCAAAAAGTATCACAAAGTGATACTTATTGAAAGACTTGCACTGTTGGTCAATTTTCTTTCATTTCTCCTAATTGGGATGGTAATTTCCACTAGTAGATTCATTTGACATTAGGCGTTAAGGAAAGATTATTATCATACAATATAGAAATATGCGCAATAAGAAAGAAGGCATCGCGAGGCTAATGTGTTCCTTTTGCCTTTCTACTTTTATGTTCCTTTTAATTTGTATGTTTTTCTTGGTGAAACAAACAAAAACAGTCTATAATACACATTATTTGTCCTCAGGGAGTTTATTATGAAATAGCCCAATAGACCTAAACAGCAAACAATTAAAGAAAGCTAATTAAAAAGGTGAGAGATTAAATGCAACCATTTCAATAATTGTGGTAGAGATAGCAGCCAGAGTAAGGAAACTCTCTTTATACATGGAGGTGACTTGAGTTGGGTCCTGCACTACTGTGGGTGTCACTGAGATTGTCACTGACCAGATGGAACAGGGATAAAATTCCAGGTACAGCAACATTTACAGTAATACAGCAGAGGTCAACTTGGGGAAGGCCAAGGCATAGCCATGAAATTCCTACATATATTTAGTATCCATGGAAGGCTCACATGAGAAAGATTTGGACAAATGTGTGAATACAACCAAAAGATCAACATTGATTGCTTCACAATTTGGAGTGTCCTGGTATTGTGCCAAGTGTATTTATCCCTCTTCCTTTTTGCTGCCCAACTTTCTCTTTGATGAAGCAGAATAAAGCCAGATGTTTTTCTCAATATTCCCGTGCATTCTGCTGCTTTCATCACACCTGAGTGTTATGCTCGAGCACAGAGAACCGAGCTATCTTTTCCTTTCAGCTGCCCAGGTAGTCCGACCCGGTGACAGGGATTCCTTTATACCTGCCAGAGGTCCACAGCATGCAGCCATTTTATCGAATGGCTTTGACTTTGTTACAAAAAGTGTGGACATACATTTTAGGGTACATTACCTGTTTTCCTTCCCCAGACTCATGTTTTATTACAATGAGGAGTATTCGAGGAGTATTTTCTCTCCAATATTTATTTATTATCTTTTCATTTCTTTATACTTGTTTCCTTCTTGGTTATTAAAAATATATTTTGTTTTTGTTGTTGTTTTTGTTGTTGTTTGCTTGTTTTTAGAGACAGAGTCTCACTCTATCACCTTTGGTAGAGTGCCATGGTGTCACAGCCTACAGCAACCTACAGCTCCAGGGCCTAGGCGATTTTCTCGCCTCAGCCTCCCAAGTAGCTAGGACCACAGGTGCCCACCACAATGCCCGGCTGTTTTTTGTTGCAGTTAGAACCTGCCACCCTTAGTATATGGGGCTGGTGCCCTACACACCCAGCCATGGGCGCTGCCCTTAAAAAATAGTTTTTTAACAATTTCAGAGAAACCTTGAGATTAGGTGCAAGCTAATAGAGGCATTTGACATGATGAAGCTATGGGAATCCCCATTTGGGGAAGCCATGATGTCATGTGAACTAGACAAGCTTAATCAGACCAGTTTCAATGGATAGCATCATTTCAGTCTGTGTTCACCTAATCCCCATATTGCTTCTTTTTGTCAGTCTCAAAAGCCTTTATTTCCCTGGGTGCAGTCTTATACCTGTAATCCCAGCACACTTGGAGGCCAAGGCAGGTGGATCACTTTGAGCTCAGAGTTCAAGATCGGCCTGAGCCAGAGCAAGACCCCATCTCTACTAAAAATAGAAAAACTAGCTACGTGTGGTGGTGGGCAGCCTGTTGTCTCAAGCTACTCAGGAGGTTGAGGCAGGAAGATGGCTTGAGCCCAGGAGTTTGAGGTTGCCGTGAGCTATGATGATGCCATAGCATTCTACCCAGGGCACAGAGTGAGATTATTTCTCAAAAAAAAAAAAAAAAAAAAGGCTTTCTCTAATCAAGTATAAATGAGGCACAAAACAAAAGAAAACTTAAAGAATGGCAGCTGTCCTTTTAACACATTTTCTTCCATGTTAGTCTCTAGGTCTCTTATCCTAGTTGGTCATCTATTAATTCAGAGTGTCCACATTTGTGTTAAATTAAGGAACGAGGAAGTTCTGATTATTCAGAGTAACTACGCATTCATTGATAAAAAGGTTTATTCTTCTTGCTGAGCAATGTTCTAGGTCAATGAATTTAGCATTGAATAAAATTGATTTTGTCTTCAAGTAACAGCTGTATGTGATGTGACTTCTTGTGTAAGGATGAGGTCTAGGCATTGTGTTTTAGTAAATATAATTTTTTTTTACTACGCTCACACATTCAAGTTAGCTTGAAAATAAAAAAACAAACATTAGGTCATTGACTCCATCATAGCTCAGGGCTACCCTTTCCCTCTCCAAGGCTGAAAGAACCTGAACATTTATTTGCTAGGAGCAACTGCAATTAGAATTTCTTTCATAGACTTTCCTGAAAACCCAATAAAAAGGAGAAAGGAGAGGCTAAGCCTGTTACCTTTATTGGAGGCCCATAGCCTGTTTTCCATTAACTTTGACAGTTTTTATTTTGGAGACTAAAATAATATACTGAACTATGGTTGTAAATGTCTTTTCCCCCAAATATCTAATATGCAAAAGCTAAATAGTAATTAAATGTATGGAAAGTGACAAAACTGAAGTTGTTCTCCCCAATCTTGAAGTCTTGGAAATTCCATTGGGTGTACGCTGCTACTTCTTAAATTTAAGTCTCCACTTTTAGTTTATGCTTGCATACCAATTGTATTTAATTAATACATTTGTGTTCTGATACAATTGTGCAGTCAGTTGTAAAATATTTAATGAAACAATGAATATTTATATTATTGTATTTCAAGAAAATTCATAAGTTTTCCCCTCAAATTTTGATGTTATGACATTTTCAGTGTAATGGTAGAGCTGTCTTAAAAAGTTGTTACTTATAAAATATTCTTTTTTATATGATATTCCCAAATTCTACGTTTCTTCCAAAACTTAACATTTCTAACCTACCTCATTGTCATTTTCTCTATTGATAGCTAGTCATGTGGAAAAAACCTGTTATATTTTCACATCGTATTTTTCTAAGTAGAATTATTTTTTCCCAGTGAATAAAATCTTAGCCCAGTGTCCCCAGGACGGGTGTCAACAAGTAATCTTGGTGTGTTGTAGAATGTCAAGTTCTCTTACAAGCAGAGTTTCCAGACAGATGTAATAAAATTATTGTTCTTACTTTCCAGTTTTACTTTCTTTTTTTAAATGAAGGACTCAAAACTACCAAATCTTATTTTCTTTCTTATGGATCCTGCTAATTATAACACATATCTGAAAACTTTAAGCTTTAAAGTTATTAAACTAACTATTACTTCTGATATTACCTTTTTAGACAAATGGTGTTCATTTAAATCTGGGTTCTGTAAATTTCTGATTTTACAAGAACCCGTTGGCTTTAGAAGGAGGATGAGAACATCCCTGGATTCTTACACCCTTTTTTAACTATGAGGCTCCGGGTACTTTCCACTGAAGGAGTAAGCTAACACAAGCTATTGGAAAAATCCCTGAACTTCGTATGTTTGGGCAGAATAATTGCACACAAATGCATTCAGGAATCCTACGGAATATAGAGTCCTGTTAACTGGCATGGTTACAGCACAATTTAGCAAGTATGTTAGAACAAATTACCCCCTTTAACCGTAAGCCATTCTGTTTCACGCTTTTTAATGAAGGCCTGTACCACACACCAGAATACTTCTCACCTCATTACTGCTCATAAAAAGCAATGATCCATTCAAAGTCCCTCATATCTCCCATATGAGCGGTAAAGAGCTTCCCTCGCTCACATTGGGCAGGAGCACAGAGAGGCTTCTTCCCAGTCTACCTTTGAAGTATATCATTAGAATGTTTACTAGATAAAAGAACTCCAACACTTATCTGGGGAATCTCAACTGTTGTCACGCCTTAATGTTCTACTCTTCCTTTAAAAAACAAAACAAAGCACAACAAACAAGACCCAAAGCTGCCTCTGTCCCTGTTTAGAGAACGCAGAGATCTGTGAGATTCTCAGTGCAATTCTTCTCCGTCAGTGTTCACAAGGTATTTTCAAAGCAACTCGCGAAAGCAGGAAGAATTTAATGGGCCACTGAAGTATGAAGTGTGGATTCAATAAAAAGGCAGGCCAAGAAGCAAGCTGATAGGCCACGTAAGAAGAAAACAGTCCAATTTTTGAATGAAACGACGTTTTCCTCTCTATGGAATATAATCAAAGGGAAAATCTGACTACCCTTGGAAATAACATTATATTGTTTACTGATGAACACAGATTTTCATCTAGGCAAATACTTTTCGCTATTAATTTGAAGTAATACGACTTAAGATATCTTATCCTACGTATGTTCAATAAAGTTTGAGGTGAGTTCGTGCTTTTTAGATGAGGGTGGTGGGTGGGGAAGGATACATTACTTTATACTTTTTTTTACAGGGCTAATTTAAAAACAAAATTGTGTGTGTGTGTATCAGTATGCCTGTATTTTAAGATCTGATTGACATAGGACTTTAAAGCCTGTAAAAGAGAAAGAACATGTCCAAAAATACTGTTTTAACAACATGACAGTATTTCGATTAGTAGGAGAAATAGTTGTTCATCTCCACTGGGTAAGACTTCTCAGTTGGCTGTTAGCTTCGTAATGTAACAACAACATTTGCAAATCGAGAAAAAGCCCACAGCAGGTATTCAAACAGTCTGAAATCAGGGTGCTAACATCTAAATTCTAATGCAAGAAAACACTGAAATCCAGCACATGTTATAAATTTAAATGACGTTAAATCAATTTCTTCACAGGAAAACTACACTTAAATGCAAAACTTTTTAGAGACGTTTCCAGATTTTCTTTGTGAAATTTCTGAAAATGTATCTGATTGCCTGATGCGCTGCTGTCAAGCCTGACCAAACACATAAGCTGAGCAGTTTCTAAATTAAACTGTTATTCTCCAGGCACTGTCCCGGAAACTCAAGCTCAGGTGGGACCACGCTCACGATGCCACTGGAGGGAAAGGCTGGCACTATATTCTAAGAAACCAGAGGAAGCACGTGGTCTAAGGCACCGGTTGAGCCCTGCGATAATAACTGCACAGCTTTGTTTCATTTGAAACATAAATCTGTACACACATACTTATGTGAACATATATCCATGTATATAGAAAAAAGTTCAGTTAACAATAAAAGAAAGGACAGACATTGGCACTATGGATGTTGACAGCATTATGCAAACTTTTCAATATTTCCTTGCATGCCCAACGTTAACTTTTGTTTATAAATTCCACTTA
This sequence comes from Perodicticus potto, assembly GCA_963574655.1. Taxonomy (NCBI): domain Eukaryota; kingdom Metazoa; phylum Chordata; class Mammalia; order Primates; family Lorisidae; genus Perodicticus; species Perodicticus potto. The sequence continues at coordinate 21,581 of CAUYRH010177038.1, forward strand.
GACGTAATTTATAACTTCTGTTAACTAAAGCTGGGTTCTGTAAAATCTGTCTTAAAAAATCAGCACAGAGCACTTTGAGATGTTACAAATATATCTAGATATCAAACATTGAGCTGTGCAAATTATGTCCACTTTGGAAACTCCAAGTTTATATTTATGTACATAATATATTTTGGTTCTGATGTTTGAAAATGATGAAGCAAGCCTTGCCTTTTTTCTTTTTTTCTCCTGCCTTTTCTAATCCTTGCTGTAGCATCTATGAAACAGACTTAGGAGCCCAAAGCAAATAAAGTAAGATGTTCTGGAGGCTGTCACTATTTAACAACACTTTGTAACATGTTTGGGGGGTGGGGAGGGAAACACAAAGGTCAGGCAAAACTCTGTGGAAACTACCTGAAATTTGTATTTTCATTCTAGTATGTACTTTGTAGACTTCAATATGTAAAACCATTATAAAACTTCGTGTCTGCTAGATGTTGCAGAGGCCTGGCCGTCTCATCCTTAGTAAGGGACAGTTAGAAACGTCAGAAGATCTAGATTTAATTTGGTGTATTTATTTAATTTAATTTTTTTGAGACATATTCTCACTCTATCACCCTCAGTACAGTGTCATGGCATCAAACTCTTGGGCTCAAGTGATCCTCTTGCCTCAGTCTCCCAAGTAGCTGGGACTGCTAGGCACCCACCACAATGCCTGGCTAGTTTTTCTATTTTTAAAGACAGGATCTTGCTTTTTCTCAGACGGGTCTTGAACGCCTGAGCTCAAGCAATTCACCTGCCTTGGCCTCCCAGAGTGCTGGGATTACAGGCACTGGGGTAAGTCCCACTTCTTTATTTACTGTTTCAATTTCAATTGCTCTTGAGATCAAGGACAGAGATGAAAGCTCTTCTGAGTGTTCAAATTTTAAAATAGCAGAAGAGTAAAACACCTCCCTGCATTTTTTTCTTGCCTTGCGTCTCTGTACTTTTCTCTCTGCAGTTACATGAGGAGTGGGGAGCCCTGACGGGAGCCCCTGGGGCAGCAGAGCTAAGAACGAACAAAAGGCACACATCTTCCATAGGCTGTTGTCAAAATGAAATATTTCTAATTCAGGATAAGACGGGAATTGGGACTAAAAGGAAAATAATAGGGAAAAGCCAATATTGGGATAATATTCTAATGAGATAATATTTGACTACGAAAAGATGGTGACAATAAAGTATTAACATAAAGAAGGGGAAATAATTTCCTATCAAAATTAATTAGGTATAGACGTGGAAACTTTCTTAAGGGAAGTGTCAAATTCAATTGCATGTTTTTCCCATAGGTGGAAGATAGTGATTGATAAAATGACAGTGATGGTTTTATTCTGAGTCAAATTTAACACTTCCATGAGATTTTTACTGCTTAGTACAAACCAGAATAATCTCAACTGATAGGGTTATTCTCTTATCTCCTGTTGCTGTGCTACTGTCTCCCATAAGCAGTGCTAATGCTCAGTTCATGGGTATGTGTGGATAATCAGAAGCAGCACTCCAGCTCTACACGAGTCCGAAGCTCAAGCCCAAGCATCATACAGCTTCCTTTAAACATCTGCCCCAGCATGTTATATCAAGCCCTTTTCTGTGACCCACATCCTCTCCTAGGCCAGAGTACACCTAAGATACTTGAGCATCTTACAGGTATTTCATACTCAACGTGTCTCAAACTAAACTCCTGTCCTCTCGTTGCTTGGAACGCTGTGCTGGTTCATAGCCTCCCCTCCCACCTACCTGCTCAAGTGAGATCTATGAGTTATCCTCTTTCTTCCTTTTCCTTCAGTTTCCATCAATACATCAAATCCATCACTGACCCTTCAGCTTTATTTCCTAAATTACCAGCATATATTACCCACGTCCAAGTCACCCCCTTCTCTCTGGTAGATGAGGGCAAAACCTCCTGACCTTATGATGGTGGCAGGTGGCAGAGATGCTGCAGGGAACCGCTGAGAGGGGGGTGGTGACCTTAAGCCAGGGCTTCTTTGAGTCTTCCCCTGTGGTGCATTGTCACACCAGAACAGCCCTGCACCCCAGCTGTGGTGGGCTCCAGCTTCCAGCCTTCCCCACACTCCCAGATATAATCGGACCCGCTGGCCAAAATCCCTTCTTCCGAGGGCTGGGTTCCAGCTCTGGCCCCTCCTCTAAGTGTCTAGGTTCTAGTTTTTCATTCAGTCCCAATTCCTATCTTTCCATCTCCAATTAGAAACACTTCACTTGGACAACAGCCTACGGGAGATGTGTGCCTTTTTCTAAATGTTCTAGTTCTTCTTCTTACTATTGTCTCGGTTTCAAGGGTTTCAGGCATCCTAATGCCTACGAAGCCATTGACATTCTCACTGTAGTTTTCATTTCCTTATGACCTGGCCTACATATTCTCTTAGTGACAGATGGACAAGACTTTGTGAAATCCTCAGACTACTTACAGGTCTGCTCCCTGCATTTCCCACATTTAGTTCTTTCTGCTAGGGATTCTCCTGCCCTGTTCTCCCCCTCCCCCATCTTCCAGCACTTGCCTAGGTAGACCCTTCTAGAATGCCCCTTCCTCAGAAGCCTTCCTTGGCCCTGATCCCTAGACCGGCTTCGATCTCCACCCCTCCGTCCACTTTTACCAAAGCCAATCACATCACTTTCTTTTCCAATGCCTGTCTTCTCCCCTGATCTAAGGAAGAGGGCAGAGAAACATCTTGTTCCTAGTAGGACCAATTTCAGTGCCAAGCATATTGTAGGCCAGCGGTTCTCAACCTATGGGTGGCAACCCCTTTGGGGATTGAACAACCCTTTCACAGGGGTCTCCTAAATACATCCTGCATATCAGATATTTACATTACGATTCACAACAGTAGCAAAATTACAGTGATGAAGTAGCAATGAAAATAATTTGATGGCTGGGGGTCACCACAACATGAGGAACTGTAATAAAGGGTCGCAGTATTAGGAAGGTTGAGACACTGTTGTAGGCCATCAATACATTTTGATTGCCTATTGATTAAAATTCAATTTCTTATAACAAAAATATTTGGTAATGTTTTTTAGCTAGGTGTATAATTTTTGATTTTTTTCCCTTCTCATTTTAAGAATTACAGGTGTCTAGGTAAAGACTGTAAGATTCTTTTCTTTTTGTTGGTCTTATAGGGAGTTTAGCTCCCTCATAAACTTCAGCAGGGCTCCCTCTGACTTCTATACCAAGTTGCCCTTAAAAAATACACTCAGTTAGCAAAAGTTGTGTACAAATACTATATCAAGGAATATCCTCTAGTTTTCTTTCCAGCTGGAGGGGAACCCTGGTGCCTCTCCTTTGTAGACATTATGGAGCTGCCATAACTTTTGCTATTGCTCTTATGAGGTGTGCAAATAATACTCACTGTTGTAAGATGGTTATAATGTTAACAAATGAGATTTTAAAAGCATTTATTAAGTGGTATAGTCTTTAATGAGGTAAAACAAAATTCTTTTCTGGCAATTGCAGTAATCTTTTACCTGGGCAGGAATTTAGATTTGTGAAGGTATCACAAAATGCCACAGACTCAAGTCCCCAGGGAACTTCAAATAGCAGGCAATGAAAGGCTAAAGGCTTGTCCACACTGGGTCACAGTGTGAGCAGTTGTTAAACATTCAGGAATTTTCTAAGCTGGTTGTTCAAGACAGCTATTATTTAAAATAGAATTAGATAAATTTACAATTAAATAAATTATATTAAAAGGAAAGGTAATGCTCAAGTTCATTACTTCCTAATTAATTTACTACATCTAAATATTATCTATGCTCTTGAGATAATTTATTATCTGTATAGGGGGAAATACCTAATGCTAATACTATATAATACTACATAACTCTACATTCAGGGATGTTGGTAGCTTGAATGCTGTCCTACTGGGAGTACTTAAACCACAGAAATCAGCAAATGCTAAAAATCAAGGCTTGATTTATCACTGTTTTGTTTTTTCTGTTTTGATGGCATAGACTTAAGAAAATGATGGGGGAAATATTAATAATGAAGATCAAACTTGAAGCGTGTGGTAGCTATAGCTGATACGTGTGAAGGGAGCAGGGTTTAACAACATATCCTACCAGTATTATATTTGCAAACTAGTATCTGACTCAGCAAAGGAAAATGAGTGAAGTTCCAACATATTTCAATGTCTTTTCTTTTATCTTGCTTGTTAAGTAAATGGAAATATTGACCAATATTCCTGTTGGAACTGTAGTTCACTCATCTGCTGTAACCAGATTGATTATGGATTTAAGAATTTGGCAAAAATCAACAGAAGCCTTCTGTGGGAATAATTTGGCAACATGAAATTCAAATATTATAGTTATAGGTGTTTTGTTATTACCTGTAATTTGTGTGTTACACATCTTTATATCAGTGAAATTTATAATAAACAATATATATTGATTGAAGCTGAAGGAAATAGGAGCCAAGATAAGCCAGGACTAAGTCCAGGAGCTTACTGATGTTGGATATTGGTCTGTTTACATATATATGTGTGTGTGTGTGTGTGTGTGTGTGTGTATGTGTGTGAATATATATGTATGTGTGTGTGTATATATATATATGAATATATATATGTATGTATGTATGTATATATATACACACACACACATACATACACACACACATCTCCATGGGGAAAATACTCACTATTATCCAATTAGTAACTAAATTGTCTGTAGGGTTTCTTTAGATGCCCTTTATCAAATTGAGGAAGTTTCCTTCTATTTATATACTTTTCTGGGAGTTTCTATCATGTACAAATAACTTGGAATGTTGGCAAATGATTTTTCTCTATCTATTCAGATGAGCATATGGTTTTTCTTTTGTAATCTATTAATATGATGAATTACTTTAATTGGTATTTTAGATGTTGAAACAAACCTTGTGTTTCTGGGATAAACACTGCTTTGTCCTGGTGAATTACCCTTGTCTTACATATTGATGGAATTAATTTGTGAAAATATTATGTGGGATCTTGAATCCTTATTGATGAGAAATAGTCATCTGTAATTTTCTCTTTTTATAAGGTCTTTAGTTTTTATACCAGTGTAATGGGGGACTCTTTAATTTTTAGAAGAGTTGGTGGTATCATTCCTTCCTTAAATGCTTAGCAGAACTCACTAATGAAGTAATCTTTTTAAAAAAAAGGTTATAGCATTATTAAGGATTTTTTGCTTTTTTGAAAGAGAAAGCTTAACTAGCATGTGTCTTTCCTGAAAACTAAATGTAATTTTATTTGCATATTTACTTGTTTCTCTTCACCATCACACTCTTTGATGGAAGTCTGGTAAGACTCCAAAGCTTAGTATGGTGTCAAGCATATGGTAAGTATTAAATACATACTTGTACAATAAATGAAGAGGAGGATGAACTTTTAGGAGGATCATAAAGAATTTCACAGAAGTAGATTAAGAGGGATTAAAATGAGAGGAGGAGAAAAAAGCCTGCAAAGAAAAGATAGCACAAATGTCATCAAGAGAGGCCAGAGAAGGGCACGGCCAGGGAATGGTGGAGCACGTACCTCGGAATTTGAAGCTAAAGGAAGTGGAGCCGAGATAAGCCAGGACTAAGTCCAGGGGGTTACTGATATTGGTTGTATATTGGTCTGTTTACACTGGGAAGCCATTGATGTTTTTTGAGGAAGGGTGTTCCAAGTACTGTGTTCAGAAAAATGTCTCTGGTGACACAATGTGGGACTAATTAGGGAGGACAGGGACGAGGGGCAATGAAAGTAGGTAGGAGGCTCCTGCAATACTGTCACGAGTACTAACGGGAACTTCAGCTAGGCCAAGAGGTAAGCATAGGAAACAAGATGCTTTTGTTCAAAGTCGAATTCATAAGATTTTTCACCTAAATGGGTGGTAAGTGAAGAAATGAGTGATCATCCTGAGGTGTGGTAGTGACGTTAACTGAGATGGGTGGGTTTGTGGAAGAGGAGAGATATAACCACAGCCAAAAAAATTATTCTGGGACTCAAGGAAAGTGATAAAGATTTTAGAACAACATCCATAGAAGTAAAGGAAATAAAGGAAAACAGGGATAGAAAGCCAACCTGAGAATGGAAAGAAAAAAGTCTTCCATATATACGGGGAAAAATGTCGGTGAAGTTCTGGTAGAAGGAAGGAGAGCCAGGAAAGCACAAAATTGGGATTGTCTTTCCAGAAAGAGTTTCAATAAAGTGCCCAAACTGGGAGGCTGGCACTCCCTAGCGTCGAGTGACTAGGGACCCAGGAGTCAGAAAGGCTTCTTGTTGAATCTGCTGTCACATTTGCTGATGGCTGCATGACTTTGAGTACATTATGTAACTTTATGTGTAGAGTGAGGATAATTTTATAACCTATCTCAAAGGCTGTTAGAAAGAAGACGTGAGAAACAGTGCCTTCATAGTGCTTTCCTCTATGTGGCACACAGTAAGCATTTCGTATTCTCAAGTATCATCAACCATAGTAACAGGTGCTCCGGAAAGGTTAAAAAGAAGGAAGGATGTGCAGATCTTAGATCTTCTCTGGCAGGCAGGGCAAAGATTACGTCCCTGCAGGAACCCCCCCTCCTCAGACAGGGGGTTTTCAAGTCTTTTTGCAATAGGGTCATCTTTATCATTTTTACTTATAGAATATTTGGATGGGAAGTGTGCGTGTATGCATGCATATGCTGGAATAAAAAATAGATGATTCTAAACAGGTCTGATAACTTCTATGCAAATAAATTTCCAAAAATATTTGAGGAAGGCTATTGTTTCTTCTAGGAATGTTTATCAAAAAATATCTCGTAGAATGAATCAAAGGCAAATGCATGCTAATTCGATTTCATTTCTTTGCCAAAAATTATTTTATCACCAGGTATTATGTTTGGTTTCTTTTTTTCCCCTTTAAAACAAATAACTAATTTGGATTTTGATTGTGATTTAAACTTAAGCCACTGGGTTTTTGAAACTAGCCATTAAAGACCAGCTGACTGAATTTTCATGTTCAAATAGAATCTATAGAATTATGGCTCAAGTAAGCTATGTTTGGCAGCATTGTGACTGATTTCTTGGCTTAATCGAATTAACAGTTAAAAATTGTTCTGTGAATTTTAGAAAGGAGACTGTGAAATGCCAGATACAGTCTGAAAAATCTGAGAATGGTTTTGGAAAACGTGTTTTAAACACCAACCAAATTGTTAGAAAATTCATTTTGGTCAGAATAGGAAGCATAAGCAGTTGGATCACATGGTGTGTACAGATTCCCTCGTTTAGTGAAGGCCCACTCAGTTTCCTTGAGCATTAGTGAGTTTTAAGCTTTCCCACCCAATTCGTGATTTCTTCAAGGTCAACACAACCACAGCACAATCACTGGGGTTCCATTTATTGCAGCAGAACTAAGAGATTAAGTTCGACCAAGGCACCAGCATAGAGCTTCTGGAACTTTTATTCTTGGGAATGAAAAGATATAAACAAAGGCCATTTAAAACTCTCTTCTTTGTTCACCTATCAAGGCCCAACAGGAGAGCCTACCTTTGATTACTAGTGCTGGGTCTACTGTGGTCATCGAATATTATACAATAAACTGTTTACATAGCAGCCCTTTTTACAGGCTTTAAATCTTCCCAAGCTGCCAATTTCTGAAGCCAGGTCTGCCAGCTGGCAGACAGAGAAGGGCTTGTGTTCTGGTTGATTGAGGTAATTAATAGCCAGAACTGTCAGAAGGTGACAGCAGGCAAAAAGTTCTTGCCCTGGGGTCGCAGCTGGGCTCCAAACAACTTGCTCCTGATTTACCAGTAAAACTAATAACATAAATAATATTGGTATTAAATTATAAAATTTAGGGTCGAACTGAAATTCTGGTTTGTACCACACATTTACTGGCATTAAGTAAGTGATAATGTCTTGCAATGTCTCTGCCTCCTGAAACAATCCCCAGAAAAACGACATGGTGCGTGCTTTGGTGACAACATGTGGATCTCGGGACACCACATAAGGGGGCCAAGTGGAGTCTTTCACTTTGGTTTCTCTCCATAAATGTGGATATGAGGATATAATTTTTTTTAAATGTTTACAAAAATCAAACCCTGACGTGTTATTCCAATAACACTTGCTTAGATGATAATTGCTAAGATTATACTTATATTTAATGTTGCTTTGCAGTTCAAGAGTGAGCAACACTTTTTATTCACAGTGCTGTATTTTCCTATAGTGGCAAAGGAAGGGGAGGAGGTGAGAGAGAGATTGATTGAGATTACATGGATGGACAGAATGACAGACACAGACAAATCCAGACACATATGAGAATTATTAGCATCCTAAGTATACTTTTTTTTTTTTTTTTTGTAGAGGCAGAATCTCACTTTATCGCTCTCGGTGGAGTGATGTGGCGTCACAGCTCACAGCAACCTCCAGCTCCTGGGCTTAGGCGATTCTCTTGCCTCAGCCTCCCGAGTAGCTGCGACTACAGGCGCCCACCACAACGCCCGGCTATTTTTCTGTTTTTGCAGTTCGGCCAAGGCCGGGTTTGAAACTGCCACCTTCGGTATATGGGGCCAGCGCCCTACTTGATGAGCCACAGGCGCTGCCCCTAAGTATACTTTTAAAACAACCTTAATTTTTAAGGATAATCATTATTATCAGAGACTTTTCAAAGTTCTTTTTTTTTCCTTAATCAGGCCCAGGTAAGGTTTAAACTTGATGCCCTGGGTTTGCAGGGCTGGCACTCTAACTATGGAGCTACAGAACCCAGCTGACTTTTCAAAATTCTAACCGAAAAATGCAGGGTGCTTGCTAATTTGAATTGGATCTTAGCTTCCCAAATTTTATCACAGCTTTCTAGCAAAGATTGCATCTGATGTTACAAGAGGAATAAACAATTACCATTTCACACAGAACTTTTCTGTAACAGATTCATAAATTCCAGGAGGCTCTGGACCACCATAAATTTATGATTTAACTACCAAATAATTGTTAGATCTGTTTATTTATAAAATAAATAAAAAAACTTTTTAGATTTATCAGAGAAATTATGTAAATATAAAAGCTTAACTTTTCTAAAAGTGAGTCAAGCAGTGTGTTCAGTGATCTAACAGATTTTTAAATGCATTTGCAAACAATTGAGCTCCTTTGAATTACAGCCCTATCTCTACTCAAAAATCCAGAAAAAGAAACTTAACAGGTTATCTTGTTTAGCCACTTTATCTTTGGCTTCTAAATAGAGTGCTAAGCTGAACCAAGTGAGAAATTTTTTTTTTAAATCTAATCTGTTAGTTGTACATTCTAGCACTGTGTTAAGTACCCAGAGGGAGAAAATAATTTTAAGATATGGTTTCTATTATTCAAGACGTTTAGTGTTGAAGTGGAGATTGAAAGAATAAAATGATCAAAATAAATAAACACATTATAATCAGATGTACCATAGGCAGTGAGCAGCTCTCTGGATAGGGAGTCAGAGGAGAGAGACCCAGAGGGAGGGAAGGTTCTGTACACAGGGACAGACTAGCTTGGAATTTGCAGAGCTTACAGGGAGGTGTGTCGGGTAATGGGAAGTTCTGAGGAGCTTGCTATTCATTCTTCAGGAATGAAGTAACATTGAAGGTGCATGAGTAGGGAATAGTTTCATCACAGGGGTATTTCAGAAAGATCATTTTAGGGCAAATTTTAAGAAAAATTCACTGAAGCAGTGACTCTTAAGGTGATTTTTGTCCCCTAAACTGAGGAACTGTCAACTCTGGTCAGTTAACAGTGATGGTGGCAGCGTGGTCACTGGTAGAGAGGAAGAGGTTCCTGCTGGTAGCTAAGCACTCCCGTTCAGGAAGGACGTGATGAGGAACTTAACCAGGGGTGGGGGTGAGGGGAAAACTGAGACAAAATGCAAGGGATGGAGATGAGTGAAAGGAGAATCTACAAGGAATAAGTCTGAAGTCTGAAATTAGCATATAGGATGAGATGGAAGCCTGAGATGCTTGGGGATGACTGGACAAGTGGACATCGGTACACACGTTCAGTGTCAATAGCTTTCTTCTGATACACTAAGTGTTCTCGTGTATTTTTGTGCCACTTAATAAACCATGTAGTAGCCCATGGTAATACACATTTCCCACCCTGAAATTCTACTGCTTTAATTGTAAGAATCATTAGATATTGAGTGCCTGCTCACTGTCAGGAGTCCAGGGGATACTTAGAGGAAATCTAAATTATCTAGAGAGACACAGAAGACATTTCCTTCTACAGATATTTAGCATCGTATAGTAGCTAACAGCAGCCAACAAACAGTTCAGACTGGGAAGCACTGGGAGGCAGGGGATGGGCAGGATGCCTCTGTCACATCCAGTAGCCATCTGATATATTATGCACACACACGCACATACATATATAAAGATGTACACCTATTGGAACACTTTGGTTCCATGGCAGCTTAAAGCGTGGGCCAGGGCCTGTGAGGGGTCTTATAAGATCTCAGTTTACACGACTGCCAGAAACCCCACCTGGTTGCAGTGTAATCATGGTGGGTAGGGGCCACTCTAAAGGAGGGCATTTGTTTCATCACAGATTATTCATGAAATTGGTCCCTCAGACTAAAAATCAGATGTTCATGCCTCCTGGGACAGTAATACCATTTAAGTTAATATGCTTTAAGAATACTCCCATTGTCATGACCTCTTCTTTCATTGTGCTTTTATTTCAGAATAGATTTTAGTTCTGAGAGTAAGGAATATGTTTTAGTTATTTCCTTTGTGACAGAAATTTGGAGCATTTGTTATAATTATTAGCTGTTATGTGATCATTTATTAATTTATGACTATTGCCCTTACAAAGTTTAAACTTTGTTGTCCAAAAAAAAATTATGAGTAGGGCAGCTCCTGTGGCTCAAAGGAGTAGGGGGCCAGCCCCATATGCCGGAAGTGGAAGTTCGAACCCAGCCCCAGCCAAAAACTACCAAAAAAAAAAAATTATGAGTAGAAGAGTAGCTTCGAGAATTCTAGCATGTATTTTGAAAATTTTGATGCTCGGATTGTATTTGACTGTACCAAACCTGATTAGTTAACAATATTTCCAACTTCTTGGTGAACTGGGAAGATAGGGACAGAAAGAAGGACTATTGAGTCACGTGAAGATCTTTCCCACACACACGTTGTGTTTAATCATCCAGCCTGACTGTCTGCACCATGGCCCCAGGCCAAGATGAAAAATTTGAAACACAAGAGATTTAAATTTCTAGCTCAAAGTCATACAGGTGTTAAGTGGTACATCCTGAGATTAAACTACTGAGTAAGCTCAAGACTCATGAAACTGCTTTAGTCCAGGTCATCACTAACTTCCATTTGGTTGTTATCTTTCTCTTCCAGTCAGTATATTTGGCAAAATTTGACAACTCCTCTCTTCCCATTTCTTGGCTTCCATAACATCAAATCATTCAAGGTTTCTTCCTCTCCATATCCTTTGCCCATTCTTCTTTCTCTCTTGAACCTCTTATGTTAAAGTGATTAAGTGATCAGTCTCACCTAATTCTCCTATGGCTTTAAATGCCATCTGTATACCTGTGTCTTGGGTCCTGATCTATTATCAGATTTGGATATCTGACTATTCAGTATTTGATATGCCTACTAAGACTTATAACAGACATCCCAAACTCAGCATAGTTGGAGCCAAATTTTACATTTATCATCACTGCCCAGTGCTCCTGCCTCATTCATAAAACCCAAGCCACCCAGACACAAATCTGGGAACTGCCCTTTACTCTTTGGCCTTTTTAATCTTCTACAACCACTTGGTCACTGAGTTTTGTTGGATCAACTTACATTCACACCTGTCCTCCGTTGGTACTGCAGCTCTTCGCCATATCTGTTTCTCTCTGGATTTCAAACAGAAGCATCTCAAGTAGTTTCTTTGATCTCCTGGCTCTCCTGCCACCTATTCTTTCCTGAATAGCTCATTATTTTTTCTAAGATTCAAATTCAGTAGTGTTATTCTCTTCAATGCCCCCTAACGTCCTTGGACGAAGATATCCTAGACTCTTCCAGACCCTGTAAGATGTTGCCTCAGCTTCTTCTCTAATCCTTCTCACTCCAGATCCCAGAACTCTGCATTTCAGTAGCCCAAGCAGCCTAAGAACATGAGTTTACAATCACGGTTAGTGAAGTGACTAAATTATTGAGTCAGTAACTAATAAAAACCTTTTAACATTTATTTCAAAACTATTTCTCAGGTCCATTCTTCCTCTCTTTTTCCACTGGCATTTGTTTCAGGTTTTAATGTTTAAGGATGCCTAAATGTCTTTTTTGAATATGAGGTCTCTCTTCTCTTTTCTTTCCACAATAAACGCAGCTGATTTTATGATGGAAGGCTGTAGTACAAAAAGTTTAAGCACTTGGGTTACGGCACAGATCAATCCACAAAACCCATTAGAATAATCTTTTGGTCATAATCTAACTGAATAACCTCAGCAAGTTACAGAATTTCAGAACTTTAGTTTCCTCATTTGTAAAGTACAGGAAATAATTTTTTATTTCAGAGCAGTGTTGTGAGAATCAAACGATATGGAGAATTTAAAATATTTAGCATAGCACCTGGAACAGAGCAAAAGCACTTAAAATAGTAGAATAATTTTTATTGTAAACAGAACTTAAAAAATTAAGTCCAAACTTTTCATTTTGTCTATTAAAAAAAATCAGTTTTGGAGAGGTCAAATGACTTGGCCAAGGTCACTAGCTGTGAGAGAGATGACTTTGGAGAAGTGCACGTTTCCTGGCAGCCTAAGGCGTCTTCAAGTCTGATGTTGTTTTCCAGTCTGACCACATTTTAAGAACTCCCTGAAGCTCATGGAAGTATGTTATATTTTATCTTATTATAGGTATAGAGTGTGCTCTGAGAGAGTTTGATATATAAAATTGTAAAATTGAAAGAATAAAAAGAAAAATGTTTATTTCATTATGTTCAGGTTCTTTTAATTTAAAGGGACCTATAAAATATTCCTTTAAATGACCTATGGTTGCATCCTGAATTGAGTTATGTTCATTCTATCAGAAATGTTAACATTATTTCGCTGAAGTCATTATGGTGCTTTTATCTTACAGGAGTCTGTTGCTTTATTTCAGAAGTTTTTAAAATATACTATTTTAAATTTAGACTTATAGTTTTCCTCCTCAAAGTAGATCCTACACGCACTCTTAAAGAATGCTTTCTTAAAATATGAAAAGAACAACTAACTTCCACTTTCTCTTTGTGATTGAATGATGGAAAGAAAGGAAATTCTCTAGAGATTAAGAGTTTCCAATGGTGGGGGGTGACTTATAATAACCTTTTAACAGAGCTTTGAAAATAGAACCCCACTATGTATCAGGAAAGATAGTTTTTCAAATTTTTATAAATAAATACTCAGCTGTAATAATAATGATTTGCATCTGGCTCATTTAGAATCATAGATCTTTTGAGAATAAAAGAATTCTCCAAGAGCGAGAACTAAATCAACTTTTGTGCGTTATGCAAGAAACGGATCACAATTCTTTCTCGTTCCTGTTTCTTTTTTCTCCCCAAAAATTATATAAACGAGGAAATAATGCCAAGGGCCTATTAGTAATAGTTATTTCCTAATTGCAGCGGGAAGCATCCTGCATTTTTAAATAAATATTGTTAAGGCTGACCTCTCCCTTTGCTGGGACTGATAAGGCAATTGTTTGACCTATATGAAGTACATACAGTATACACAGAGAGAGGAGTGGAGCAGGAAAACAGGAAACAATAAATCAGAAATTAGAGCGCTGATTGTTGCAGCTAATTACATCAGGCTTCTGCTTAATTTCTCACTCTGTCATTCTAACCTGATTTTCTTTCCAACAGACTTTGCAAATTGCTGGTGTCACGTACATTCAGCAAATAATCATCCTTAGTTACTGTGACTGACAAATGGATGGGCAGAGGAAGATAGTTGATTATGCAAGGATGGGCTGAGACATTCACCAGATACCTGCCTGGATCCCTTTCTAATTCACTTACCTAGATGGGCTGCGTGATGCATTTCTCCAGGACCAGGGGTTTGGGCATCAAGACAGCCTAATTAGATTTGTGGCTTGGTTTGATAATATTGAACAAGAAGAAGAGATGGTACTGTGAAGGGAAGGGAGGGAAGACGCTGGCTTGGACGGACACGGAGATAAAGTAGTAACTGAGCTGTTCACGTCGGATCTGAAAGTAGTACGTTCAGGGTGAGTGAGATTAGTTAGCACATTATTGAACCCTAATCTTGTCTACACACAAATTTGGTGAGTTAATTTGGTATTTTCAACCCATTATGGTTTGATTGCTGAAATTTGAAACCACATGTATTACTTCATCATGTAGATAGTATGTGTCGATTGAGTTTTCCAGGAGCCCACTCCTGGTGGTGTTTGTATAGTTGAAAGTAAATTTTCCTTTATGATTTTTACAAAATGTACATGGTTTCTATACTTTAAACAACTTTACTGTGGCTTTTAAAGATAGAATATGCAAGATACAACAGAGGCAAATTTTCACATTCTTGTTATTTAGTAAATATTCATATGCTGGGTATATTTTCTACTTTGTTGCAGCATTTACTAACTAGATCATCTAAAAAGGCCCAGAGCTAGCTGCAGCTTCACCCAGGCTTTCTGCCCCTTTGGTGCTTAATAAAAATCATATTATTTTGTTTAACTGAAAGTTAACAAATGAAAACTGCTTCTCAGTTTAAAATCAAATTTTCTGTATCCTTCCATTTCTCATAGGCTCTAATTTTTTACTATTGCCTGCTTTTAGTGTCACTTTCAGGGAAGTAGAAAGTAAATTCATGCAAAAATAGAGGAAATCACAACAGAGCCTTTCCTGAGTTGCAAAGGACGGGGCAGAGCTGTGGGCTCCCATTTTTGGAAACCACTATTCCACTTGGTAAAGCCAGAGATAAGGTTTAACTATTTATTTAAACATGTAGGTAATGGCTTACATTCCAGTGATGAAGTTGGAATGCAGGCCAATTAAGCTGCCCAGAAGACTGTGGTAGAAGAGCCAAAAAACAAGAGAGTAGAATGTTGCCAGCAGAGCTGCCGGCCTCGAGGTCAGAGGCAGAGGAGCACTTCATTTCTTACATCTTTAAACTAATTCTTGCATCTAAAGTATTTAAAGTTCTGCAAATCCTAAGCAGACTTTCTAAGTTTACTAAACTAAGGTAATTTTTTCTTTTATCCATGTTTTCAGAAAAATCATCAATATACATTAAGCACCTATCATGTGCCTATTGTGCTCCTGTGTGTCCCCTGAAGGGGAAAACCTCAAGGCCAAGGCAATGCTCCGAAGAGTTCAAGAGCCAAACTTCGATTTCTAAAACAAACATTAAATAACGACAAAACAAACATTAAATAACAACAATCACAAGGTAATCTTCTAGATAACCTAAACAAGTGGTATTGGCAGTTAGAGGTATGAAATTTAAAGGGACCCAGTTTTCAGAGAAGATGTAGTGACGATAATCTGACATGATCCTGGAAGGATAGCTAGTGTTTGGATAGATGAACACAAAGGGGGACACATTTTTAGCATAGAAAATTGATGAGGAGTGGTGGGGAAATGACACAACTGGGGACAGAGAGAGGAGTGGTGAGCAGTCGAGGAGAGAGTGTGGTTGGACAGAGAAGGTGCTCAGACGCTGAGGGTCCCAGGAGGGGTTTAGACTTGGTAGTAGACAATGTGACTCCTGAGGGACCCTGACGCACTGGGGGTGGGAGTGGGGGTTGATCTGAGAAGAGAAAAGGATGGGAAAGGCTGGACCCACACATCAAATTAGGAGAGTCTCTATTAATAATCCAGTTTTGATGTGACCCAGGTCTGGACTGCGTGGTAACAGTGAGAGAGAAAAGAAAAATGTGAATTCAGAAGGTATTCCAAAGCCGAGGTGGGCAGATTCGATGAGATTCCAGAGGGAGGAGAAGGGAGAGGGTTGAATCAAAGATGGCAGCTTTGACACCTGCAAGAATGATCTTGGCTTGTGCAAGAATGGAAAATTTGGAAGCGTGAGTGTTAGGATGGGAAGATGAAGAGCATACATTTCCAAAGAGAAAAGGGGAAGGGACAGAGTTCTTCCCTGGTTTTAGCTGCTGTAAGTCTCCCAGGAGTCTCATTCTTTCAGTTGCAGATGTACAAGTACGTGTTGGTACAGCTTAGTCTGTCCCAAGCACGTAGACTTGTCTGAGGACAATGGGTATGACAACTGTGTGAAACGTGTCAAAACTAAAAAGGTGTGTAGGGGAGATGACAACAGATGATATCGCCAAATGCTAAACCTTGAGTGTCAAAGCATGACATGGCATGCGGGATTAAGAGGCACAAACATTCAGAAAAAGCCCCCACAGGAAAGAACTCTGCCCTCCCAAATGGAGGGGTGTTTCCTGGTTTCCTTTCCTCCTCATCCACTCTAATCCTCTCAATGTGCTCCAGGACCCTGGTCCTCGCACCTGCCTTGCTGGGTTTGGCAGACTCTTCCAACGGACTACCACGTGCCCCGCCTGGCTGCCGCTCTGCTTTGCCCAAATGCTGGGCTTTGGAGTCCAGGCTAAGCTCACCTCACCCTCTAGTGACTTTGCAACTTCTGCATCATCAGTCTACATCGGAAGGAACTCAGCAGTTCTGATAGTGGGCAAACAATCTCCCATTTTCCCATACGTCTCTCATGCCCTGGCCACTACAGCAGGTGACATAAAAGGCTGACACTTTTGCTTGTCACTATGCTTACTCCCTTGGTCTCACTGCCCAATGGCTTGGAGCTAAACATCAAAATGGAACCAGGTTTGCACATTTTGTGCATATGAGTACCTATGCATAGCACAATCTTAAACTTCCGTGCAGCAGAATGTTAAAAATAAAAAATAAAAAAATAAAAGGATGTGATTATGAATTGCTTGTCTTCCTTAATCCGCATTAGTGTAAGAAGGAGCTCAAGCCCATGTCCAAGACCATTCATATCATCCCCGATTCTATTGGCAGTAGGGAGATTTGAAAGAGAGAATCACCATTCATAACTATCTTTGAAAATAACATGAATGATACTTACAACTCAAACCAAGGTAAAATTTTGTAAGTGAGACAGAGTTTTAAGGAGCCCAAAGTTTGGTTTGCATTGAAGCTAAGACGTCAATTGAAGGTAAGTCATTAATCAATTCCATTTTTGACCTTGTTTAACTGTCATGAAAAGCAGGCTATTTATTTATTTTATTTTATTTATTTAGTTAGAGACAGAGTCTCACTTTGTCACCCTTGGTGGAGTGCCGTGGCGTCACAGCTCACAGCAACCTCCAACTCTTGGGATTAAGCGATTCTCTTGCCTCGGCTTCCTGAGTAGCTGGGACTACAGGTGCCCACCACAATGCCCAGCTATTTTTTGGTAGTTGTCATTGTTGTTTGGCAGGCCTGGACTGGATTCGAACCCACCAGCTCTCCTGTATGTGGCTGGCCCCCTAGCCGCTGAGCTACAGGTGCCAAGCTGGAAAGTTGGTGTTAATAAAATTTAAATATAGGTCAGTACATTGGACCAATGTTTGGATCGAGAATGAAGGTTAGTGAAGGTTGCCCTAGACTAGACTGACATTACAGGAAAAGTTTTTCTTCCGCCTTTTCCCTCAGAATTGAATACATTCTTTGTCCATGTCATTTTCACTGGTGAACGATTTGCCATAAAAAGGGTGCACTGCAATAGTTCGAAAAAGTTGTGATTTTAATCATGATTCCTGTAATATTTAAATTTAAAAGAGCCAGCATCTTTCTCATTTTTTAACTTAAATATATAATTTTCTTGCTTTCTTGGGCCCTGATGACACCATAAATGAGACTGTAACTAAAAGCACATGCTGCTCCTTCGCTTTGCGAACACACCTGTGCTGCCCCCCCCACCCCTGAAAGGCTGGCCGGCAGCCTTAGGAAGCACCATATAAAACAGGTGGCTTCAGGCAAGATCCCTCTTGGGGGAAGTATTGTTTTCTCTGAAAAACAAGAAAATTAGTTCTAATAGATTCTTTCTAGAGGACTATGAGAAGAGAAATAAAGAAGTTTAAAGGAGGAAAGCACGATTCTACCCAAATCCAGCCAACCCGCCTCATGAGACAGTGTTATTTTAACAATAGTTGTGACCTTTGTGCTTTGCTGACTTACTGCAAGAGCAAAGAAAACTTGATTTTAAGTGTTTATGTCTGCAGATGTTACAACTGTAATTGTGAGAAGCTGTGGCTTGGCTGAGGACTCAGGGTGGGGTGGGGGGCCAGGGTTCAGAATGCTCCTCACCCTCCGCTCCATCACCTTCCCCTTCAACTCCATACCCAGTGCCCCAAACACGCATGCAATTTCATTAAAGCATCGCCCTGACTATGCACACTGGCTTAACCTAATTACTTGGAGAAATTCCCACCAGATTGTCACCCCGAAGTCATTGCTAGGTGGGGATTCTGAAGCCATCACATACCAGAAAAGTAAGCCTTGACTGAAAATTCGGAGGTCCTTGTGCAGTCTTTGCAGCTGTCCTTCTGCCTCCCAACCCAACACTAGTTAACCCTTCGTCTCATGTTTCTCTAGCTACGAGGCCATCTTCCCAGGCCTGTGTGCCTGTATGGGTGCCGGGTGACACAGGTCTAACTAGCGAGTAGTCAACAGAAACCCTGGGTCAGGCTTCTTGGAAAATTATTTTTATAAGGGGCAGCTAACTTTGTTCTTTCTCTTTTTTCTACCTGGATCAAAACTCTAATTCCAGAGGCAGAGTGGTCATCTTGTGAGTGGAAGTGAGGGGTGTGACAGACAAAGCCACATGCAAAAACGACTGGATCGAAAGACTGAACAAGTTCAGGTCCCTTAAGGCACTGTAGAGTCAACACACCATTACACAAAAAGATACAGTTCTCTTCCATGCCGCGAAAAATCGTGCTGCTTATAAATTACCCAGCGTAAAGTATTTCAATGATGCCCCCAACAGACAAGACAGTTATGGATGACGGTCTTGCTTTTGGTTCCTTATTTGGCTTTCTGAGTCTTACTTGCCATATCGTCTGTTACTGCTGTGTGTCCAGTGAGCAGGGGAGTCTTCATAATATGAACTCACTATGCAATCTTGATGGGAAGCCTTTCTTGATTTCTTATCAAGAAAATAGCTTGAATGGGACTTTCAGCTCTTCAACTAGTAAAATGACATTTTTTTACTTGTTTGCAAGGCTTATTTTATTCACTCATGTAAGCTATACTCATGTATGTATAATTGCTGCAAATGCAGTTTTCACAAATTAGAATCGGGTCTTATTTATTTTCATTTTATACTTATAGCAAAACATTATTAAATTAAATTCACCGGATATTACTTGACAATTTGCTGTCTGCTAGCAAGTTATAGACATAGTGATATTGCTAGACAAGTGATATTGCTGGGATCATTCCACTGACTACAGATTTGGGGGAAAATTTAGACATAAGTATGGCTGCCTAGAAAGAAATATAAAAACTCTCTGAGTGGGGCGGTGCCTGTGGCTTAAGGAGTAGGGTGCCGGGTCCATATACCGGGGGGTGGGGGGGGTGGCAGGTTCAAGCCCGGCCCTGGCCAAAACTGCAAAACAAAACAAAACAAACAAGCAAAAAACAAAATAAAAAAACTCAATGAGTCAGTTTTTAGGGTTAATGTTCCAGTCAAATGAGAATACTATATTCTAAGACAGTGATTCTCAACCTTCCTAATGCCGCAGCCCTTTAATACAGTTCCTGTGGGTCAAGACCCACAGGTTGAGAACCGCTGTTCTAAGATTTTCTGTCTGGATTAATAAAGAGGATCAGATTGGGAAAGAACATTCACGTTCACATTTAAGTTTCTTCAATACTGAAAACACACAGGGAAATTCCTACATCTGCGTGTGCAAATCTTCTTTAATGCATACTATGTTTAACTGAAATCATTAAAAATATGAAATTTCCCCATAGGACATACTGTAATGAAAGTCAGAACTTTAATACCTGCTCACAACAAATACCTATGTGGCAACCTCTTTTGAAGACGATAGTGCCTTCTTTTCTACTTTACTCTCTCCGCCTTCTCCTCCACTGTCAGCATGTTGAAGTTCACCCAATAAACTAAATCTGCTTTTGAATAAATTGATAATAACTTTATGTCATTGAGCATTTACTATATGCCAGATTCTATTAAGTTCTTTAAGTGTATTTTCTTATTTAAGTCTCCCAGTCATCTTAAGGGACAGGTGTTACGATCATTCCTGTGTGACTAACGGGGAACTGAGGCACAGGAGGTCACCTGCTGGAGTGCACAGAGCTGATAATAGGGTTGGGCTGGGATACCATCCCAGACAGTTTGACTTTGCACATACCTTCTGAGACATGAAATGTTACTATCACACATTGAGCTTTTTCTCATAAAAAAGGTACATTCATTTTTCAAGATATATCTTTTTAAACAAAAAAAAATGTTTTTGAATAGACAAGAAATAATTTAGGTCCACATAGAATTGTCATTGCATATTTAAGATCGAAGAGGTATCAAATCCATAAAACCTGGGTCCTTTGACATAAAGGGGAGACATGATGAAGAGATGAGGGAATAATAAAAATTTACCAAAAGGAAATTTAAAAAGTGAAAAGAATGAAAATAGAAGTTATGAACAATGGGCAAATGGAGAGATTTCGGGCATGTAATGTTCATAAGGGGAGACTTTTTAATGGAAGTAGATGAGTTCAAGATTAAAGGAAGAAGATTACAATGTCTAGAATGGAATGACAGAGGCCATATGTGTCCATGTGGAAAGCTAGTGCTTAGGAGGACATTCTGCCAGCCCCGCAGAGGCCATGACCGGAGTAAAAGGCACACCCACTATTGTTTCAAGGAACACACAAATGTAATATTTGGATGAGGAATGGAAAGAGTGGTTAATGCAGTCCTTTTTGAGCACTATGATACTGAGAGCCAATGAAAGGATTTGTGGAATAGAAATGACATGATCTGAACAATGAACACTAGCCAATGATGTTGGTGGTGCTCTGGGGAATCTAAAAGAGAGATAAAGCTACTTAATGGACTTCTAAGGGAGTGAGAAATTCCAGCCAAGTAACATTTTATAAATAGAAGGGTGTTTCCTTTCTGTAAACACCAGATAAAGAATGAAAGAGATGGCCCAAGGACTTGATGTTTGTCACTGGCATTGCTGGAAAGCATGGCAGCGTTGACTTCTGAGTTCATGGACTATACCACGATGGAAATTTTATATGTAGAATGGCAAGTTCTACAGTAATTGGAGCCTGAGGTACAGGTTAAGAAAGACCTGGAAGTAACCTGCATGGACAACATGGAAATAAAGATGCCAGATGAGCAGCAGCAGAAGAAAACTACTAGGTATCCCTGCACACTGCCGGGCAAGAAAGAGAAGAAGAATTCCTCCAAATTTTACCTCCTTTCCTTATTAAATCATATGTCAACTTTTTAGATTTACATTAAGAGAAATATTTGAGCATCGGCAGATCTCTGATAGAAACTTTGCTAAAATATACATTTTCCCTAATATTCTACTACCTGCAAAATTGAATCTTATTTTATTTTTTAAGTGTAATTATGTTAGGCTTTAAATGGTTTTGTCAAAATATATTAAAGTAAAGGGAAACCATTTTACAAAGACTGAATAAGCCTAATGCCTTCATTATATCTGATACATTAATACATTAGGGAAATTAGAAATCATTGCTTTAAAGTTCTTCCCTCATCTCTTGCCCCCAGAAGTGTTTATATGTTAGGAAGAAACATCACCAGTAGGGATAACTAGTTCAGTCTCTGGGAATGGTTTCCAGATCATAACTCTGTGCCCTAGAGACCAGAGGAAAGAACAGTACACGTATGAAACACTGAGTTCTAATTGAAGCCCAATAACTCACTCGCATTCTGATTCCTCTGGCAAATCACTTCACCCATCCCTGGGTTTCTGCACAGCACAAGGAGAATACAGCCTGCTTTAGGACAATGTGGTAAGTATTAGCAATTCAACAATGGCAAAGTGCCTTGACAATACAAAAGTAGACTATATAAATTAAGGTTAAGTGAGTACACAGCAAACAAAAAGAAACAAACTTGGAACACAGTAGGAAGAATTCCTGGAAAAGTCCTTCCAGAGGCGGAGCTGCCTCCAGAGCCCTGTTAAGACATTGGCTAAGTCATAGATAGGGGAGGCATAGGGACCCTGTGAACTTCTCACTGGACCAGCACATGTTAATTTGGCTCAGTGTATCTTTTCGACCCTGAGGGAGAGCACTCACGTGTCCTGTAAGACTTCCCTCTTAAGGTGGTCTGCACTGAGACGCAGTAGGCTATCATCTAAGACTGGTCAGGATGCCAGATGGATGTGAGTGGGTAGAGCCCTGTGCGCTGAGTTTTTATTTTTGGTACAGGGAAGATGTAAAATACTCAAGAATTTCAGAAGAAAGGGAAGTTATATAAGTCTGTGGCTCTTTACACCCAAATCCCAAGGGCTCATGCATTTTAGGATTTTCATTTATTTTGGGTGTAGGTGGCGAACATATGTGGACCTAGATAATATATTCCACACCGTATATTACATGACCTCACAAGTCAATGCCAAGGCATTGCTCTATCTTCCAATGCATTTGTCTGCTGCCAAACACAGGTAGCAAAAATAACCATTACAAGTAGCCACAGAATGGTTCAGGCAATGGTAAATGAGTTATTAAATTCTTACTACATAATAGTTAATGAGTTATTAAATTATTTTTTAGCATTCAGAATTTGGCTTTTGCATGTCAGAATTGCTGAAAGGTGATTGTAGATCTATTAAAAAAAAAAAAAAAAACTACCACTCTGAGGTTGAAACGAGAAACTTAGCTTTGTAGAAGGCAGAATGCCTTATGGTCTGGATTATTTAATTTTAGGGGGAAAACTGTCTACTTAGTTGGGGATTACTAAAATATTGTAAAATAGTAAAATTATTAATATTGTAAAACAGTTTTTGTGAATTTTTTTTTTATCTGAAATCCGTGGGTCTGTGGCGGGTCTCCAGGTGTACATGAGCCCAAATAACTCCTTAAATATGCACATTTCTATATGTATGTACATTTTTCCAGGAAAGATAGCTCATGGTTTTCTCCCCAAATCTCCAAGCATCTTGAAAGTCAGAAAAGTTTCAAACCATTAAAACAGTTGTTAATGATAATAATCAAAAAGGTAAATTGACGTTAGTATTTTGGTAACATATTTTACGCTCTTTATCAGTGCTAAGGACACACATGACCCCCTCCCAATTCACAGGCTCAAGCTTTACTAGCCTTCTGTATGTTTCTTACCCTCAGCAAACTCATGGGGCCTCAAAGATTTTTGTGCCAGTTGTTGCTCTGTTTTCGCATAGCAATGACAAATGATTTTTGTTATTTAAATCTCAGTTCAAATGTCTTCTCCTTCTAGAAGCCTTCCCTTATTACTAACCTAAAATAACTCCCTATTCACTCTCTGATATAGCATCATTCTGATATATTTTCATCACAATACTCCAGTTATGGCTTGCAAGGTTAGGAATGGCAGCCCTCTTAACACTTCTCACTGAAATAATCTTATTTATTTATATTCACTTGTTTTTATATTTACTTATAATAGTGCCTATTGTAGAAAATAGTAATTCGTAAGTAACGAGCAGGTAAAAGCTACCACATATGTAAACCACATATGTTAGTTAAACTCTCTAAGCTTATTTTCCTCATCGGTAAAATAGGTACAGAGGTACCCTCCTTATAAATTTATTATGAAATTTAAATTTAAGTCCCTCGGCATACTTGATAAATATTATCGTCATTATTATTGACCTTTTAGAAAAATTTGAAAGAGATAAAAGACAAAGTCAACAGAATAAAAATAGATAGCCTTTAAGAGACGTTATCTCCAATGCCATATACAATTATTTAAAGGTATTGGTAACATAGTCATGTTCATATAAATGCTAATACCTGAATACATAGTGAAATGGAAAATCCTAAGATTTTTGGTTTTGAAGATAGAACATCAAAGTATTTTAGTAATTTAAGCACTATTTTGGATTCCAACTTTTGAGAATCAAAATTTTGAAATGAAATATATGCTTTAATCATTTTACTTCATACTGACATAATATGTAAACAGAGTACATATTATGTAGTTATCTCAGTATCTAAAACTCTCTAGAAGTCAACACTCTGCATTAGTAATTCTCTGGAAAATTTGGGTATCTTGAGCATTCATTCATCTTTATAAGAGAAGCACTCAGAATATGCTGATTAAGCCGATAAAACGGAGAATTTGATTTCAGGGATATGCTCCCAGAAACTAATTTTATTCTGGAGAATTTTGCTATTACCATGTACTAGTAGACTTAACAAGAGGTTTTTCTGTCTATTTAATTCTTTCTAAAAAATCATTTCCAATTCAAATCATACTTCACAAAGTTTTTTATTTCATTATGCTGAAAACAATTTTTTTAATCTCACTACACCAACCTCCTGAAACCATTGCACGTGTCCTAATTCAGCTTATTAAAATCACACCCTAAATATTTATTTTCTTCTGTTTTCTTTCAAACAGGAAATGCACCATGCTTGTTTTCCTTAACTGAAGGAACTATTTTATAGCTTTGTAGCATTTTAGAACTGAAAGAGTCCTTAGCGATCTCATCATTTCACACACTCAGAAAAGAAGATGTGCCCAAGACCATCCAGTGAACTAGTGCACGGCTAGGGCCAGGCCTCCCGTCTGTTCCCTTTCTTCACATCTTACTGCCAAGTCCCATGGAAACCTGGAAGTCACCTTTTAGTTTAAAAAGTCATAATCACCACTGCTCTTTAAAAAATAAAAAATCGAGAGAGACTGGCCTAGAAAGGAGACAGATGGATGAAGGGGAAACGTTTTCAATTGGTAATAAATTCTCCAAGTTCACTCCCTCCCTCCCACCTCTTTGTTCTCACGGCAATTCTTTGCTATGTACTTTCAGGGTTAGAACAACGTTAGTGATTCCATTTCCTGTCCTTAATATTATTTCTTCTCCTTTCCTCCATGAAATATTTTGTCATCTTTGGACTACATCTAGCAAAGCAGTTAAATGGCTTAACAAATACATCCAGTTAAGTCTGCCTTTACATAAAATTAAATTTTAAAAATTGAGTCAATTATTTGGATAAGAAGTGCAAAGAATACGTCAAAATCTTTTGTCTTAAAATAGCCAGAAAATTACATTAAAAAGCCCATTTTTAGATGGATGATGTAATCAGTCAATTCTTTAGTTCATTTTACCCACCCAGATACTTGTTTGCCTCTTTTTCTTTCCCTCCCTTTCTTCCTTCCCTTCTTTTCTTCCTCTCTCTCTCTCTCTCTCTCTTTTCAGTATAGATCTGTAGAAGTCCACCACGGCCATTGTGCAAATCTTAGGTGTTTGTTCTGAGAATTTATGCCATCTTTTAAACCAGGGATTGTAATCTCAGTTTGTTCATGCTGAAGGCAAGATAAGATTCCAAGCATTTCTGAAATACTTGATATAATTTATTGTCATTGCAGTGTACTCAGATTTAAACCCTTCTGGACCCTGATGCCACAAAACAGCTAGCTCTTCAGAGTTCAAAGGGGTGTCCCACCCCCGCGATTAAGTTATCACTAATGGTACTACTATAATCCCCACTGTGCCCTGATGCTCTTGGCATTCCAAAGATTATGTGATACTCAAAAGCCTTCAAATACCAATTGTGCATATTTTATGGCATAAATCACAGGTGTCAGAGTAAAACACAGTCAATGAATTGCTTCCTGCCACTAACACAAAAATTATTTTCAAAATCAAAAATCATGTTTCCACATGAATACAAACTTCTCCTGACAAACCCCCAGTGCCAAATGTGGTTTCCATTTGCTGTTTGGGGATTTATTTGACTGTGCCAAAGTTCAGGTGTGCCAGCTCTTTGTAATAAGCTATTTGGATGAAAGGTTGGCCAGCTCAAAGGATCCTGATGTATTTTATTGCTGCCTTTTAAGATTATTGTTCAGAAATACCAAGTCTAATTTTGAAATCAATTAGCCATTCGGTCTGATGAGGTGTTGGCCCAGCTCAGGTTCACACCCGCTGTCCACAGACTGTTGTTCGCTCGAGTCAAGTCCTTAGTATAGCTCTGTTCCCAGCATCTGGTGGACATATGTTTGATGTTCGCTCAGAATGAGCTGACGGTTTAAATGGCAGACCCTAACGAAGAAAGCTTTGTACCTCAGCTGCTGTTAGCCAGCAAAACACGCTTTTTATAATACTCTGTAAAAAAAGAGAGAAAGAAGAAGAAAAAGAGGGACCTCATTGCTTTCATATTTTGTTATTTTTCTCTACTCTGTGTCTAGGGAACTTAGGTCTTCAAAATCAACGGTAGATTGAACAAATGCAATGAGAATGAATCAAATTATTCACTAGCTACTAATACCAGACAAATAGACACAATGAGAATGCAATGAGAATGAATCTAATTATTCACTGCCTACTAATACCAGACAAACAGTCCTGTTTGCTTGGGTCCTCCCGACAAGCAGACTGGAGGTGCAATGCTTTTCCCAGAGAGCAGCTTCCAGGAGGGGACTGTATCTTTCCCTCACAGTCAATCAGCACGTGTGAAGGTGCAAACTCAGCCTGGCGGGGGCACTGCTTCTGGGAATGGTGCCAGAGCCTCCGGCACCACCCATGCTGTTCAAAAGAAGTGGCAGACAGTAAAATATAAAGCTGAACTGCCCCTTCCTCAGGTCTCCCACTCTCTGGCCGCCTGACGTCTTGGTACGAAGGGAGATCTGACTTGTCCTTCCACGTGGGCCTCTGATACCTCCAGTGGCCTCCTTGCAGAGGTCTCCTGTGATGCTAAAAGCTAACAGGCTAGAGGCTGGCTGGACATTATTATTTAGGACTTCTTTTATACATTTTCTATGAGTTGTTTTATAGACAAGAGTATTTTCTGATTCTTTTCTCAAATCTGTAACCTAGTCATTTATAAATGCAAAATGAAATAAATTTCATGTATTATTTGTACCGATGGGAACAAGGATTCAGTGGACTGACCAGAGAGGCAGAGGTTAGAGAGTGGGAGGGGGCAGGCCCCGTGGGGTTGGCTGTACACTCATCACGCTTGTCACTCTCTTCTTCTTAAAGGTAGCTTGTTAATTTTCATTCATTCAATCAAAAAGTATTTACTGAATGCCTATTGTTTTTCAGGAATTGGGATGGCAATGGGGAGCAAAACAGACCCTGTCATTAATCTCATCAAAGTCGTGAAGCAAAGAGAGATGTTAAAGAAATAGAAAACCAATAACTGAATTGAAGCCTACAAATAAAAGTAAGGAAAAGAAATACTAGTCTATATGATAGAACCCTTGTAAGCTGACCACCCAAGGGACTGTACCAAACTGTCAACAGACGCAGGTGGTCACCACAAGGACTAGGCTTGCTGTCCTGAAAAACACATGAAGTTCATGACTGGTCAAAAATTAGGTCAACTTAAGGAGTGAGTCATTGTAGGGAGATGGTCAGCTATGGAGGTTCTGCTCATGTGTGTTTGTGTGTGTGTGTATTATATTCACACCTCACTACAGCCTTGAACTCCTGGGCTCATGAAATCCTCATGAGCCTCAGCCTCCCAAGTAGCTGGGCTTACAGGTTTATACCACCACACCCAGAAGATATATATGTAAATTGTTATTTAGATCATAAACAACTTTTATTAAAAATCCTCTCATGCTTTGAGTGTTTTTTGATAGGAAGGGTACGTATTTTCAATGTCCAAGAAGTATATTCTCTTGGATAATTTCTAGTGTATTTCATCCAAGTGTTGGCCAACTCATTCGCACTTACTTAATATTTGAGCATATATTATATAAGAATCATTCAATCATACTTTATCACATTTAATCCCTAGCAGCCAAATTTCCAAAAAAAGTAAGCATTCATAATAAAGATACTAAGGATGACAATGGTTAGGGAATACGTATCTGATCACAGAGACTGTAAATTGGAGCTGAGATTAGAGCAAGGTAATATTTAGCTCCCAGCTTTGTGTTATTTCTGACATTGCTGATTGTCTCTCCACTATCAAACTCTTAAAATGAAGTAAGAAAACGACTTTCATTACCATCGAATGTATAGATTCAGTGCTTAGCAAATAGGTAGTTGTGAACCTGCAAGACCAAGTCTCTACTGGTGTGTCCAGGCATAAATGGTGGACACACTTGCAGGTTTTTACCACTTTGTGGAATAAATATGCTTACACTTTTAGAATAAAGCTGAGTAGAGAAGTAACATCAAATTTGACACATGCTTTAACTGTGAAAATAACTGTGCTGAACTTAAGTCTCTAGCCTGAAGATGAGCAGGCAGAGGATGACTGGACCCTGGGAGGAGAAATTTGTTTTCCTTCACAAGGAGGAAGGCGGCCATTGAGAGGAGAGCTTCTGAACCCAGAGTTAAGTGATCTTTCTCCTGGTTTTGTTTGGAAATATGTTGGTATCCTGATTGCTTCAGTCACTACCTGGGGGAGCTTTTTCTCAGCTTTTCAAAAGAAACATGGACAAATGTAGTGATTTAAAGGGGAGAAGATTATTACATGCAACAAACAGACTGTGCCATTTATTCCTCTTCCTTCAAATTTCTTCATCAAAGAAATATACTTCGAGTTTGATGTTATAATAATGAAGCATAGCTTGCTTAATCCTTCTAAAAACAGACACGACCAACTTGTACCAGAGGACCAAAGTAGGATTAAGGTTATATCTGCCTCTGCAAGTTACTGCCCTTGGAAATTAAGGCTGTTGTAAATTTCTGGCTGAATAATAGACTATTGCAAAAGATAGCTTATTCTTCCCTCTAACAGGGAAAACACCTCAGCCAGTTTTTATTATAGGAAGAATACGACTAGGAAATTCAACATAAGAGGTAGGTTTTTAGCATTCCTAAATCCCCTGTGAGACCTAAGCTTGGTATACCTTCATAACTTTGTTTCTATAATTTCACATATAAACATGTAAATATTAGCCAGTCGAGGTGGCTCATGCCTGTAATCCCAGCACTGTGGGAGGCTGAGGAGGGAGAACTGCCTGAGCTCAGGAGTTGGAGACTTGACTGAACAAGAGTGAGACCCCAACTCCTAAAAAAATGAAAAACCCAGCCGGGCACCGCAGTGAGCGCCTGTAGTCCCAGCGGCTTCCAGAGGCTTAGGCAGCAAGATGCCCACAGGCCGAGTCTGAAGATGCAGTGAGCTGACACCATTACACTCTGCTCAAGGCATAAGGTGGAACTCTGTCTCAACAACAACGACAACAAAAAAGCAAGGAAATAAAATGAAAAAAAATAAAAATAAGCAAGGAAATAAAAAAATTAAATATTGGAAATGCCTGTGCCTTTGATCTTTTTCTATGCAGTAGTAAACCCTATGACCTCAAGTATAAGAGGATTCTTGGTAAAGACATGACCACTGTTATTAATATTTTTCCTTAGATAATTAAAGAAACACATTAGAACAGCATGACTCAATGTCAAGGTGACTGCATTCAGAAGTGTAGAGTAATGTTGCTTGTTACTATTGTTGTAAGTACTGTTATTATTCCCTAGTTTAGTGCAGCTGTGGGTCTCTGCAAGCTCTGTAATCCTACCTTGCCCTTTCTATTTCCACATATCACAGTTTGTCTGATACATCCAGTCATCTACCTTACCCTTTCCTTACCATTAACACAATAACTGTTGCTTTCATATTGGCTAGAAATTGGCCAGCAGCAAGGGGGCCCAGCAAACATTACAACCTCTGGTAACCCCCTTTAGTAGACACAAATATATTTTGATTCCTGACTGAGAATCAGAATCTATTATGACCTAATATTTCAGAAATAATGCATCAATATGAGTAATTGGGCTGAAATCTATTTGAACTTTTCCTTAATAGGTTTGTACTCATCCTTCATATTTTTTTAGAAATCAAGAATATTATACAAAGATTTCTTTACTTTCATAGTGATATCCTGATGTTCTTTCAGTTTGGTTTTAGTTTATGGATGATGAAACGTAAACATTTTGCCATCAGCATACCTAGAGTGGAATTGTGTTTAAGCATACCTTTCACATTAATGCTATTGATGAGAAAGCCCAAACTATTTTTGAGATTTTGTTCTTAATTTACAGGTAAACACTGGAGACTAACAATGAATGTCCTCTTACTTTTAATATGGCAATGTAAACAACTTTAAATAGAGTAATCCTTTTACTTATTTATTTTCCAAACCTGTTAAACACTTTACAATATCTACCTCTGAAAAGTATAGTAGGAGGGTGGGACCTTTTGTAAATGAAGAGTTAAAAAGAAGATAAAATAATCTGTCTAGGCTCACATTGCTAGTAAAGCTATTGCCATATGGATTTAAAATAGTATTGACTTTACTATAAGAGCAATGTGTATTCATTGTGGAAATTTTGGAGAACAAACATGTAAAGAGGAAAATTTAAATCAACTATAATACAAGAGTGATACTTAACCTATGCTAACATTCTGATGTAGTTCAGTGTAGTATTTGCTTATGTTTGTTTGTATTTGTGTCTATCTGTGTATAATGACAAAGTTAAACCCAAATTGTACATAGCATTTTGTATCCTGATTTTCTTATAAATATTTTGTATGCCATTAAATATTCTTCTAAGGTATGATTTATAATACTTGCAGGAGATTGCATTTAGTATGCATTATAATTTATTCAGCTCATCTTTTATTATTGAGTTTTTAAGTTATTTTTCTGTTATAAATAAAGCTATGATGACTATTCTTATACATAAATCTTGGTGTGTGTCTCTAAATTAATTCCATATGACTAATCTCCAGACATGCAATTGCTGGGCCAAGGTGCACAGACATTTTTAAAGATCTTGATTCACTACTGGCAACTTATCTTTTCAAAATGCTCAAATTTACATTGCTGTGTACAGCATGTGAGTGTTTTGCTTTACCCAAACAACACTGGATATAATTTCTTTTTCAGATTTTCTAAAAGAAAATCTGCAAATGATATTTCGTTTTAATTTCTTAGATTTAAAATGGAATTGGAACTTCTTTGATATGTTGAATGACTATTTTTATTTCCTTTTGGTAACTTGTTCCTGTCTTTTGTGTGTAATCTTAGTGGTTTTGTCATTTTTTTTATTTGTAAGAGTTCTTTGTTAGTTAAGATTTTGTCTACTAATCTGTCGTCTGCTTTTCTAACTTGTAATTGTCTTTTAATTTTGTTTTTGCTTTCTGATTCAAAGGTTTTACTTTTTATGTTATTGAAACATTCCGCTTTTGCCTTTATGTTCTTCCTTTGCCTAAGTTCTTCACCTTGAGATCAAGTAAATTCTCATTTGTATTTTCTTCTTGGTCTGTTATGATTTCTTTTTTCTTTCTTAAATATTAAGATTTTCAACCATCTAAATGGCTTAGATGGTTAAACCATATTGTTACTGGGAAGAGGTAGGAGTATAGCTTCATTTTTTCCCTTTAAAAACAGTTAACTGTATTATTTAATGGCCAAGTCATTCTTTTCCAATTGCTTTTAAGTCCCATTCTTAATATATGCCATATTCTTATTTTCTGTAGTGTTTTTTCTTTCTTGGAATTCTAGTTTGGTTTTGGTTTTGTGTCAGTCTCAACCCCCTTTATTAACAGTGGATGCTTTGGAACACATTTTTATATCTCAAGGATATAACTCTAGTTTTGTACTCGCTTTAGGCTTTAAGAAAAATTTAGTTAGTTAATAAAAAATACTTCGAGATTTTGATTCAGATGCTGGATGTTTGGCTTCTTTACCTAGTGTTCTATCTTAGATTGTAGTTGAGTGAAGCATTTTTGGTTTTTGTGCAATAATTTGCTTCCCTCCCTTACAGCATAGAATGCCCAGATTTGTCCCTCCTAAATCAGGACAAAATTCACTTGACCCAAGTTGTCTAGATACAGAAAAGATGCATGTAAACCGATAGATAAAAATTTCAAATGGACAAGGGGATTTGTTTTCACAGTTTATTTATACCTGTGGATCTCTCTGCAAGTTTCAGAGGCTGCGTAAAGCTGCAATAACGCCACCTTTCTGAGCAAACCTGTGTGTAAATACAGTTTATTTCACTTGAATCCTGCCCCAGTGACTGGTGGAAATTGTAGTAAAACCTCCACCTGGGTTGCCAACTACGGGAAACCTTCTTGTTTATTTTTATTTGTCACAGCAGGTTAAGCTCACAAAGTCCAGGTGTTACATGGCTTTAAATCTGGATGCAGGCACAGGAATAGTCTGTTGAAGGTAGTTTATTTAGGATCCTTAAACACGAAGGGACTTAATGCAATGGATTTTATCCAGCTCTGTGGGTTGGAGTGGAAATTCAATGTACGATGACTAGAACTAGAAGAACTCAAACGTAGTGCCAGCAGAACAGAATTCTGTTGTGCCCGCTATGCTAATCCTGTCTTTTTTCTGAAGATGGTGGGAAGGGAGGGAGCAGAGAGACGGAGCAGCAAGTTCTGTGCTAACTTACCTAATGGTTTACAATTTCGCTACCAGTAGACAGTCCTCTTAGCAATCTTTTTGGTTGTACGTGAGCTAACATGACTGCTATTACCAGGAAATAAAGCTTTTCCCCCTTATTTAAACAACATTTTATAGATATTAATTTTTTATTATTTTATCTTTATTCCATGTTTTTACTCTCATTCCCAAATTTCTGATAAGTGCATTTACTTAGAAAACGCATTGTCTTCATGATTATTTTATTTCATTTTTTACTGTTGTTTTGCTTTCAAATGATTTTGCCCAAGCTACTATGGTAACCCTTTGATTAACATGATAATTCATTGTATAGTAATTGAAAAGATATAATTTAATCAGCCTGCTATATTGGTTATATTTTGTTTCCTTCCTAAAGCAGCTGGAAATAAAATTGCCTTTTTGCCTTTGCCTACCCACCTAGTGAATGTCCAGTTCACCTATCCAAATGCTTCCACTTGTGAGTATACAACTAATTTGGATCCAATTAATGCACAAGTAATTAAGGTTGATTTCGGCATGTTATTCTAATTTTCCTCACACTATGCTTGTGTTTCAATACTTTGGCATTTCATAAGCTGTCAGCTTGTGATGCATTCCAGTTATGAGAGACTTTAGTTGACTCTCATAGGATGTATATAAGTGCATGTATCAAATTGACCCATCTGGATAGCACAAAATTCCCAGACAAGTCCGTTTGAACCAAGCGACTTGCGTGGTCTGCTATAATAGTTTATATTCTGTCCTGTTTTACATTTATATTTGACATTTGCTTTCTACTTCCTGTACATCAATGCAAGAATTCAGGAATCTTTTTCCAAACTACCCCTTACGCTAGGTCTACACTTTCCAATCCACACTATATCCACCCCAAATTCAGAGAGTTAAAAGGGAAAGATAAAATTCCTACTTGATTCCACAGTAAAGATGACAAAGTAGTCATAATGGAGTCATTAATTTATTTATTTTTGCCAGATTAGTAACCTTTGTAGAAATAGTCATTGACTTTTTTTAAAAGTATCTTGGCCCAATAATATGTTATTTCAGATAAGTCACTTGATATTGAGGCCAAAATTGGTAGAAAATTCCTCTATAACAAAACTTGTACATGCAATGTTGTTTCACAGTTTTCATTCCAAATACCTTCAGAAAATTTTTAAAAAGCAAGGAGGGATTCAGCATCTCTATAAATGGTATAAAGCAAAGGTCATAAGAAAATATCAATTTTATCTAGCTAGTTGCCATTATAAAAATTCTATAGTTGGGCGGCGCCTATGGCTCAGCGAGTAGGGCGCCGACCCCATCTACCGAGGGTGGCGGGTTCAAACCTGGCCCCGGCCGAACTGCATCAAAAAATAGCCAGGCGTTGTGGCGGGCGCCTGTACTCCCAGCTACTTGGGAGCCTGAGGCAGGAGAATCGCCTAAGCCCATGAGTTGGAGGTTGCTGTGAGCTGTGACTCCATGGCACTCTACCGAGGGCGATAAACTGAGACTCTGTCTCTAAAAAAAAAAAAAAAAAATTCTATAGTTGACCCCCTCTTTGTTTTAAAACTATATTTTATTTTTTATCTTACTTATTAGTTCATAATAAAATGTGGTACAGATTACTATATAAAGTCATGTTCCAAATGAGTGAATGGACCTTATAATTTATAAATTTTTTTTTATCAATACTTCCTTTTCCTCTCCTCCATCTGGATAATTAGCGAACAATAGAGGAAAAACTGAAATAATTATGGAGATCTCTTTTCTTCTGTGTGGTCTTAAATATATGACTTGCTCTTTCTATTTTCCAGTTTTCTTTTTCTGGTAACAATGATATCTACCCCTTATATCTAACATGATTGTGTGATACATAATGAAAGTGATGTATACCTGGAAACCAAAATATAGCTGTAACTGTCACTTAAATCTTCAGTTAATTTTGTTGTTGTTTTTGTTGTTCTTGGAATTCTATAGTTTTTGCTTCCAATAATGTAACTTGAACTGTAGGGGAGTTTCAATTATTTTCTGATGGGCACACATCTAATTTTGTACCTCATAGCCAGCCCTTTGGGATTTTTAACTTCCTAAAAATGCTCTGTAGCGTGTATCATTAAAAGAGAATGGGATTGAAAGCATTTAGCTTTGAAAATGGTGAGGATGTTTTATGACAGATTCTTACTGGGGAAAATGTAACTAATGTGGGTGTTTCTTAAAAGCCATGGTTTAGAATTAATGCTCCGGGCTTTTTCTGTCCTCCCCCACCCCCTAACTCACTCCCACCCCCAAAAGTCCTCTGGGTGGAACATAAAGTCACATCGGCCACTCACTTTGTTAAATCATCTATCATTTCCCTGGCAAGTTAAATTGGCCAAGGCACGATGAATTGGAGATCAGGCTATTGCTTCTCTTTGAAACCCTGGGCATTTGTTTCCAAATAAGCTGACTTAAGTTAGTGAGTCCTCACATAATTTATGATTTTTCATTTACTTGACTTATTTCCATGATGATTGGAGATTAGTCCATTTTAAAGAAGACAAGAGAAATTGGGTTTAAAACATTAAAAGTAGACCAAAAAAGCATACCAAGACCAAGTGGTTCAAAGTTATGGTGACAGATTGTCCCTAACTCATGCCCTGCTCAAAAAAGAGAATAACACTTTTTTTTTCTTTTGCTAAAGCACACTTGAAGAATTTTTGTTTTTATATTATGCTTATAGGGATTAAAATCAGAGTTTTATATAAATTCTAAAGTCACGACCAAACTTTTGGTTATATGGACTTTAGAGTTTACAAATGTGAAAACCTCTCAGTGTTTATAGCTGGAGTTGAGCCTGCCCGGGATTAAGGTCTGAAGGCCGTAGTGATGTCACTGGATTAGAGTCAGGAAGATACATTTTGGTAAGACTGAAACCAGTGCCAAATTCATGACTCCACAATTTATGATTGAACTCTAGACTGCCTACAAATTCATGACTCCCAAATTTATGATCAAACTCACGACTTTCCAGCTTACAGATTTAAGTGCATGCACTAATAAATAAGGATACTTGAACCTCAAAATAAGTTCAGGGAAAATTAACCTGCAGGTACCATTTAAAATACTGATCTAGGAATAGCCATGGCAATGACATTGTGTGTTGGCTGAATGTGGGTGAGGGTACTCTACCATAGTAGAGACCAGTTAAGATGTTAGTGTTGATACAATCATATAAATTAGAATAGAAGTAGATTCATTGTATGAATTAGACCATCTGATTTTTGGACATTTTGTTAGACAATTTATTTTCTTAACTTTGGTCTCCTTTTGTCTTAAGTCTCAAGGAATAGCGATAAGTCTGCTCTCTTTGGAAAAATATTCCAAAATTAAATTCAGCTATTCCCTAACCTTTGCTCAAGGATTGTGTTTTCTTGATTTTTAAAAAAAAATCTTGAAATTCTGAGTCAAATTCTGGAATAATGTAAAATATCTTTATGAAAAAACTCAGTCATTATATCTATAACAAAGAGCTCTCCACTGGCCTTCCAGGTTCTTCATTACCGTAATCCAACTTACATTTTTCTTTCTTTTTTCTTTTTAGAAACAGGGTCTTGTTCTGTTGTCCATCCAGGCTGGAGAGCAGTGGTATAAATCATAGCTCACCTTGAACTGCTGAGCTCAAGAGACACCATACCCAGCTAATTTTAATTTTTTTTAAGTGATGGGGTCTTGCTGTATTGTCCAAGCTGGTCTTAAATTCCTGGCTTCCATCAATCAATCCTTTGCCCTCAGCCTCCCCAAATGCTGAGATTATAGGTGTGAACCACCATGACCAAGCCCTCAAAGGTTTCAATTTAATAAAGTTGCAGATAGACTACTTACTGTGTTATCACTACAATTTTATGTTTCTTAGTCTGTTTGGGCCACTATAACAAAATACACTAAATAGGTGGCTTATGAACAGTAGAATTTTTTTCTCAAATAAATAATAAATTTAGATAGTTCAGGAGGCCAGGAAATTCAAAAACAAAGCACTGAAAGACCAGTGTCTGGTAAGGGTCCACTTCCTGATTCCTAGATGGTACCTTCAGCTCATGTTCTTATATGGTTGAAAGGATAGAGAAAGGGTTTCTCTTTTAAGGGCGCTAAGCCCATTAATGGGGCTCTACCCTCATGACCTAATCACCTTCAAATGCCCTACCTCCAATACCTTGGAGGGTAGGATTCCAACAAAAGATGTGGAGAGGGGACCCACAAACACAAGCAATAAGCTAGGGAACAATTAGCCAATTTATAAAATGAGAAAGAAACGGTTGCTACACTCTTCAGTAAATCCCAAAGTCATCAGAGATAAAAGAAAAAATAGGAAACACCCATAGTGACTGTGTTTTAACAGCTATTTTCCTGGAGTTGTTTTTCATAAAGGTAGAGGAGTAAGTTATGTATAGTAATGAGTGTTTCGTTATGTTCTTCCACTGAGCAATAAACCACGGGAACCTTTAAATCATAGTTTATGGAAATTTTCTCATTTCTTTATTATTTGTGAAACAGTAGTTTAGATATTGTATCCAGTGTAATTAATCCATCTTTCTACTTTGTAAAATGAATCTCTATACATTTACAAGAAAGTTCCAGTTTACAGGACTATTCCCTTTGGATCACTTATTCTACATTCTCGATTGCATTCATTTACTTATTCTGACAACTGTCATAAACCTGCCCGTTTAGCAGAATATTGGGAGGTAATGTGTCTTTTGCAATATCTACCTTTGAGGTCTCTTTACCTTTGAATGATTTAGCTCAAGAACCTCTTGCAGGGGATGCTTTTGGCTATAGTTTTACTCCTTTAAGGCTGCATACTTTTAGGTTTTCTTTCTTTCTTTCTTTCTTTTTTTTTATTTCTTTAAAATCTGAGACAGGGTCTCTTTGGTGCTCAGACTAGAGTGCAGTGGCATGACCATAGCTCACTTCAACCTCAAACTCCTGGGCTCCAGCGACCATCTCCCTTGAGCCTCCCAAGTAGCTGAGACTACAGGTGCACATCACTATGACCAGCTAACATTTTAATTTTTAATATAGCCAGTGATAATCTTATTATTTTATTTTCAGATTCTTATTCCTTCATAACTATTGGCAGTTCATCTCTCAAGCCTCTGGGCAAGAGACAACTAATTCTTTGGCATATCATTCCTAGGACCACTTCCCTTCCTTCACTCCTTTAACTTTCTCCTTTATCCTTTTTTTCCTCTTCCTTCTCCATCATCAGTCCCTCCTCCTCTACCTCTTCTTTTTTTAGTAATTGTGTTAGATGTTCTCGGTCTATAACTATGTTGAATTTCATTTTCACCAATATTGCAAATGACACTATGGGACCATAAACTTATGTATCATATTATGTTTGTGTAGCACTGGAGAGAGACCCATTATTTTTCCCACAGGGTATTTATTCTAGATTCTCAGTTGAATATTACATTCCATTTTAAGTGCTACTGTGGGTCCCAAGGAAATTGATCAGGTTCAATGGATTCTTCTTTTATTCCTGCTGAGATGTAAGCTATTAAATGCATAAGACCTTAACTGGAGAGAGAAATTGACCTTTTGCAATATGTTACCAGGCCATTGGAAGATACCCAGATTGCTAGCATTAACTCATTTACGCAGAGTTTGTGTTTCTCAATTTTGGATGTATCACCCTCAGAAACATTCCTAAAAATTACTGGGGAGCTTGACATTTAAAGGATAAGAAAATAGGATACTAAAAGCCCTCCAATACATAGGCCAGCTATCGATGAATCATTCTGAACAAAATCCCAATGGGGTCTTCATTAAATACTGAAGAGTGTTATTCCAGTGTTGCTAAATTTAGACATATAAAAGTGCTGCCAGAAGGGTGTATATTTGTTACAAAGTTATTGCATGCATTGGATCTGGGAGGCATAACTTAAAATCAGTCTTATTTACCTTTCTCCCACTGCTCTTTGAAATCAGCTTCACTGCTTTTTTTTTTTTTTTCCATGCTTAAGATGGCTTTCAAGCTGGAGTCCTTAAATTCCAGACACTCTTTGAAAATAAAAAGACTTGTCCAGTCCAGGACAATATCAAAATCCCAAACTCTGTTGATGTGGCTGATTTCTCCTCTCTCTCACCCACTAGCTCCCCACTCTGTGCAGGTGTGATCAGGCATGGGTACCCTGCGTCGATGGGAAAAATCTAGAAATGGTTCTCTTCAGGAGTCCACTCTGGAACCTCTTGTTGCAGCTCTCCCTCAGCCTAACATCTTGTACGGCTAGGTATTTAAGAAGTCCCATTCCGCCTCTTGGCTTCCTGGGGCCTATTCATTTATTAGATCACATTGGTCTTACGAAGTGATCTTCCTGGGTGGAATAATTCTTAATGTATTCCATGCTAATTTACTGCTGCAAGATGTTCTCCTGGTCCATAAACATCTTTGTTCCACTGCAGTTTGAAAGCAGCTTCTTCCCAGCGCAGTCCATTTCCTGGTGCTGCTAGCCCCAGTCATGCTCTCACCTACGCAATCCTCCTGGTGAAAGTCCTGCTGCTCAAGACCAGAGTGGTTGTTCTTTAAACTTGCTCTCTTACCTGGGGAGCTTAGAATATGGACATCTTCATCCAAAACACTTCATACCACTAGAATTTTCACCCATAACTTTTTCTTTAACTTCAAAAGTAATATGAGGGTACAAATGTTTAGGTTACATTGTTTTCAATTCTATGGTAAAGTTCAAGTTGTAGTTGAGCCCATCCCTCAGGAGACATGCTAAACACCCTCACATTGTTCACATTAGGTGAGATCCCACCAGTTTCCCTCCCTACTCCCACCAATTGCCCTTTGTCCTGTCCCCTTCCACTTCTCTCCTCCCCCTTGCTAGACTATACTTATGTTTTTCTTAGGTGTGGGCATGTAGTTTTTTATATGTTGGTTTCATATTGGTACGGAGTACATTGGATTTTCTTTTATTTCTTGTGATACTTTATTAAGTAGAATGTGTTTCAACTCCATTCAGGTAAACACAAAAAATGTAAGGTTACCATCTTTTTTATGGCTAAAAAGTACTCTGTGGTATACATATACCACAGTTTGTCAATCCATTCGTGTCACCCATAAATTTTTATACTCAGAAGTTGAATAAAGGAGCAGAAATCTGGAAGAATTAGCACCATCTCCCTTGCAAGTGTACCTTGATCTTCACATTAGGATGCAGGGGTTCTTGGCCTCCATCATCCTAAGATCTAGAGACCTCTAGAACTGAAGCAGAAGAGGCCTTGTTCAACTGCCTGCCATGCTAAACAGGCAAACCTGTGCGGCTGATCTTCAAGGCCAAGTGCAAGGAACTTTGTAGTCAATGCCAACTTTAGGGATGGGGTGTTGGCAAAGCTAGAGGCATTTAATTACAGGATAGAGTACATATGATCTGGCTTTTGCGCTCTTAGCCAAAGTCAAAGGGCAAGTTTCATGCCAAAGGAGAATATATAAAAAAGAAAAAAGTGCTTCCTTTTGCAGACGATTCTCTCTTTCCATAAGTCAGCCAGAATTGCTAAGGGTTGGAGATTGCAGTGATGAGTCAGTGGATCCCCTTACCAAGGTCTAAGCTATTTTCTCTCTTGTTATGCTAGCATGACTGTCTCGAGACATTCATTTGAATTAAATACCAGCAGCTGAGTGCAGAAGAATAGATGTACATGTCAGCACAATCTATGTGATGTATCTGTAGGATGGCCTCTTAGATAATGAGCAGAGCAGAACCCCAGAAGCGTGAACAGAAATTTAAGCAAACAGGCAGTTGTTCATGATATGGCTATAAATAGGTGTATCCAATATTCATAAACCTCAAAAGGTGAAACAGTGTAGTACTTATGCACGGAA
This sequence comes from Perodicticus potto, assembly GCA_963574655.1. Taxonomy (NCBI): domain Eukaryota; kingdom Metazoa; phylum Chordata; class Mammalia; order Primates; family Lorisidae; genus Perodicticus; species Perodicticus potto. Next base: position 61,965 of record CAUYRH010177038.1, read on the forward strand.
ACAACACATAATAGAACGTCCATAAGCAAAAGTATGCATAGAAATTTAGTATAGGTTAAAGGCATTATCACAAATCAGTGAGGAAAAGTCAAGTTCTGGATTCTTAATTTTGACCTCCTAAAATCATCACTGTTAACTTTTAATGGCTACTGAATTTTTTTTTCTTTTTACAGCAGAGAAAGAGTTTATTCTGCATAATGCTAAGCAGAGAAATGGGAGGAATTTCTCAAATTTACCTCCTCGAGAATTTGGAAGACAGCGTTTTTTTTTTTCTTAGCTATAATACAAAACATGATTTTGATATGTAAATAGAGCTTAAATATGTGAACAGTTCCCAAATAGAGTGTATACTGCTGGGAGAAAAATTAAGAGATTTAAGTAAGGAGAATATATCCATATTATGAAATTTATAGCCAAGATATATGCTCTTTTAAACTTCACACTCCCTACAATTTATCTTCTCCTCCTCAAAAACCCAAAGATCTTTTTCATTAAAAGGCAATAAAAATGTAAGAAAAGCTCCCCAAAATAGCTCTCATATCTTTCTTTTGACTGGGTTTCCCAAAGATGTATAAATTAAGAACAGTGTAAGACAAATGCTTTCTACTGAAATTTCACATACAAAGATCCAGCACATTTATCAAAAATAGGGAGAAAAATCTCTAAATGGGAATGTATATAAGCAAAGACAGTTAAAAATTATTTACCATTCAACTCCTTTCCTACCATAGTTGATTTCAGATTTGAGGCCACCAATAAGTAGGCAAATGGTGGTGATTTGGCAGTTCCCACTCAATACCAAATTACCTTTGAGCTATTAAACTTATATCTTTTAATTTTATGGTCATATTAAGTTCTGTCTTTGTTCAGTAAATATTTACTAAATTCTTACTATATCTCAGGCACTCTTCTAGATACTAAAATGTATCAATGAACTGACTGGGAATTCTGTGTGCTTGAATGAATAATTAAAAACCTCTGCACCTTTAAACATCAGTGTTTTCCTTCTGAGACCAAGAAATGTCTTTAAAGAACTGACCAATCTCCTACCTGGCTGATGAACACTTGGTCTCTTACATTCTAGAAGTAAGGCAAGGCATTGATTGGGACTGGGGAGAACCACCTTTCCTTCTTTTTTTTTCTCTTTCTTTTTTTTTAAACAGAGTCCCACCTTGTCACTTTGGGCAGAGTGTGGGCTCAAGCCATCCTCCTCTGGAGTAGCTGCACCCAACACACCTGGCTATCTCTCTCTTTTTTTTTTAAGAGACAGGGTCTGGCTTTTTGCTCTGGCTGGTCTTCAATTGTGAGCTCAAGCAATATGCCCGACTTGGCCTCCCAGAGTGCTGGGATTACAGGTGTGAGTCATCACAGCTGGCCAACACCACCTTTCAATAAGCAGAATTCTTTCTGATCCCAGCTTGTACTGCCAACCCATTGTACTCTGTTGTTTCCAGATCCTACACCTCTTTCTCTTAATTTCTCTAGATAGAAGATTTCCTGTTTCTGGTCTGAGAGCAAGTGGTTCCTGTCTGGTGGAGGAGCAGGGAAGCTCTGTTGGGTGTAGCTACCCTCTACACCAATCCAATCTCCCAGTCCTCAGAGCTTCCTTTGCCCCAGTGGTTCTCAACCTGTGGGTTGCAACCCTCAGGAACTGTATTAAAGGGTCACAGCATTAGGAAGGTTGAGAACCACTGCTTTACCCTTAACCCTTGGATCTGTGCTCAGTGGTTTAATTTACATTTCTTCTCATTGATTGCTCTTTCAGTGAGTAGATTCCACTGCTTTGCTTAATTAGTTTAAAAAACCACTGTTGAGGGCAGCACCTGTGGCTCAAAGGACTAGGGCACTGGCCCCATATGCCAGACGTGGCGGGTTAAAAACTGCAAAAGAAAAACCACTGTTGAACTCTTTTCTTGGCTATTTTTCTTCCACATATCTTCTCCTTGTAGGTTTACTTACTTATGGTTTAATCTTCATTTTAATGGAGTTTCAGGAGGAAGAGGGAGATACCACAACTGGCTCTTATCACAGTGCAGTCCTGGTGCTCAGATGTGTGTACTCTGGTGTTTATGCATCTATTTGAGCCACTGCCCTCTCTCACATCTCTGCCATCCTTCCTAGCAACCAAAATCCTGCTAATTTTCCAAGACCCACTCCCCTCATAAACCCAAATGTGAACATGCCCATTCACATGAATTTCCTTATCCCTCAAACATCTATAATCCACAGCATAGATTTTATTACTGGGTTACAGACTTGTTTTGTTCTCTCTCTATATATATATATTTATATATAAATCTGTCCTCCCTAATGAGAGTAAATCCCTGGGGATGAGAGCTCTTCAGGAGTCCTTATCAAAATGCTAAGTACATAGGAGTCACTTTGTAAAAATCTGCTGACTTAAGTCTAACTAGAGCATTTACTGGATTAATATAATGGCTCCATATTCAGAACATTCCACACTCATAAGATCTATTTGACTAAAGTGCCTTGTTACTTCAAGCCCTGCTGTAAACTGATGGGTAGTCATCACACACTGTTCACAGTCTGGCAGTAGTGGAGTAAATGACCCCAAACACTTGTTTGAAATAAGCAAGGATGACCTAGATAAACAGGCATCACTTTGCAAGCTAAATCTTTCTTTGCAAAAGAGAAGATGATGTTCCACTGTTCCAGTTTGTTCAGATGGTTATTGCTGGTTTAACTTTTTATTAAGCTCTTTTTAGACCCACGTTCTGCATGCTGCTAGCATATACTCCTAGGATCATTAGCAGTAACTGAATACCTCCAAGTCAAGCATAGAATTCTATTTTTGGAAGATATTTGAAACATTTTCCAGCCAAATATTCAATGGAAAGGTTTATTAATTATCTACTTTGGGTTTAGCAGTGTCCTAAGATCTGTAGTAAAATAATGCCAGGAACAATACCATAATCTTCACCCCAGAGCATACAGTTTACTTTATTTGCATTTTATGTTTTTAAAAGTACGGTTTTGAGTTACAGCACTTTTTGAAACAGTTAATGCAAATATCTCTGTTCCTTAAAACAATTTTTCAGCAAGATACAGATAAAGCTGGCCACTGTAATTTTGTCTTTTTAAACTTCATATACTTATGTAGATATGCACATTTGTGTGTCTGTCTGTATAGAGAATTACCTAACACCTTATAATAATTCATATGGATTTTCATAGACCATTTATACATATTTATGCCCTTTGAAATATTACCTAACACATGTATCTGAAAACCAAAGAAGAGTTGAGACAGTCATTTTGGTTTTTCTGGTAAATATTTTATGATTTACAATTTTCCGTTTATGGGAAGATTTGGGCTGGGAGACTATATGATGATAAAATGATTACCTAAAAATGCTGGTGAAGAATCACATAACATTGAATTGAATAAATTCAATGTGATAGGGCAGAAGGAACATTTTGCTTCTTAGGCTGACCTAAATCTATACATAATAAATCTTGTATTTTAAATGTATCATAAAGCATAAAATAACTTCTCATATATTATCTCATTTTGATTTGTGTCCAAACACTTAGAAATATATTTCAGTTATAAATGTATATACCAAACTTACACATTCATGTCAACTAAGATAAAACAAAACACTTGTTTATCAACAGGTTCATTGAATAAGCTGTAACAAAACAGAAGCATATTTTGTTTAGTTTTGCTTTTCCCCTTGGCATTACAGGTTTGAGGTATCATAATTTAGAGATTCCTTTTAAAATTTTTAATCATCCCCTAAGGTTTTTATGGATCTCCTTTATTTTTCAGCTGAAACGAACTATAGTTTTCAGAAATATTTCCTTGCCTTTATGGTCTACAGCAGGAAGCCTCTCCCCTCTTATCCAAAATGACACTGCCTGACCTAAATGCTACATTTGGGTTTTCTGGGCACCACAGGAAGGAAGCAGACAAAGGGGGAAACCTTGTCATTGATAACCATATTTGGAAAATCCCTTCTAGGGCACAGTCGCCCATGAGAAGACAATCATCTTCCTGTCGATCACTACAGTTATCAGATATCACTATTAGCTTAGTTTTCAGAAACCTAATGAGAAAAAGTGAAGCAGACCTCTAAGCCAAGTTCATAAAATTACCCTGCAGTTTCAAACATTCAAACTGTGATGTCAAACATTAAAAGCATAAGCGATCAGTGATCAAACTCTAACATCGGTGAGTTTGAAGAAATAAGTCATTAAGTGATAAAAATTAAAAGAAAAGATTTCTTGGGCATATACAAGCTAAGATTTTAAAGCCGTTCATGATACCCAGTAAACCGTTTAAAAAGAAACAGGAAGTGCAAACAGTTCATAAGTCGGGGTCTCTCATACTGGTGAAGGAGACCTGGAATTTCACGTGTTAAGTGAAATGTGTTCTAGCTTAGTTGTTAATATAGGTCTATAAGGCAAGATGTTTTACCAACACTCTATTTTTTTATAGCTTCCTGATACGCCATAATACAAATGTTCAAGTAAAGTATAAGTGGAAACAGATGCATTCATGCCAGTTATAAATTTATTTTTGGAAATTACAGGTCTGATTGTGCTACATTCTCTGCATTTGTTGACACAGCACACAAATCACAATAGAGGCGTTCTTTTCCCTCAGGTCTATGCGCTTTGTGAACTATAGTGAACATTCATCCCTAAGTGGACAAAATATTAGGGAGTTGAAGTTTGTTTTCCTCTTGTCCAATGAGCCCTTTTTCGTCATTATTTAAGAGAGCCAAAGACCATTAGAGAAAGCTAATAGCCCTCACAGCCCTCAGATTATACTGATAACTACTGATGGGAGAGTTAAGCCAAATTGCATTCTCAAAATGGTTCTGGGAACATACCCCTTCCAGTAATGGTACTATCAGCCAGACCTAAAAGCAGGGAGGGCAAAGATGCACTTAAAGGCCATTTTCCATCAACATTGGAAAATCTGGTCAGTAGATTAAGAGAGCTGCGTATACGCAATATATCTTGATTGAAGAAAAGCAGTTGATATAGCATTATTCAATTTACCAGCTAAATTAATTTAAATTTGTTTAGGCAGAAGTATAGTCAAATGAACTACCAGCTATCCAGAAGGCTATAAATAATAGATAACAATAAACACATTTGTTTTACATGCTCCTAATTTAGTTATTGCCCCCCCCAAACTCTCCTTCAGATCAGAATACGACAGTTATATAATAACGTAATATATGCCACCCTCTAGTTATCATTCTTAAGATCTTTTAGGCATCCCATCTACTGTATAAAGTCACAAGGACCCATTATGGGACCATCTGCAACTATGTAGTATTAGTCAGGGCTTACTTTATTTGTCCATATTCAGTTTCCACCCCTGCCCCTTACATTCTGTTTGGTGCCCTGGCTTTCTCCTAATGCACGATGGCCAGAGCAGCAGCACAGAACAGTGGGAGTGCCTTCAGGGATTCTCATGGGTGCTCTGATGGACATGACAGTGACATGACATTTCTCCTTCACTGCCCCTTTTCCTGAATCTGAGCTGACCTTACCAAAGTTCTGGTGTCCAGGCTGAGTTTCTACCTGGTAACTATTCTTTTTTTTTTTTTTTTGAGACAGGGTCTTGCTCTGCCACCTAGCCTAGAGTGCTGTGGCATCATCACAGCTCACAGCAACCTCAAACTCCTGGGCTCAAGCGATCCTCCTGCCTCAGCCTCCTGAGTAGCTAGGACTACAGGCACCTGCTAAAACACCCAGCTAGTTTTTCTGTTTTTAGTAGAGACAGGGTCTCACTCTTGCTCAGGCTGGTCCTGAATTCCTGGCCTCTCAGAATGCTAAGATTACAGGCATGAGCTACCACTCTGGTCCCATTTGGTAATTTAAATCCTTGAGTTAGAGGTTTGAGTACCAAACTCCTGTGTCTGGGTTTGAAATGGCTTGTGATGCAAGATAGAGAAAAAAAAATTTTTTTCTCTAATTGAGAGGGGAGGAAATTTAAAAAGTACATGGCAGAAAGCTTGAAAAAGAAGAGCTACTATGATTAAGTTTCAAAAGTAGCTGAGAAAGAGTGAGTACAGCACAGAAGAAAAATTTGATTTCCTCACTATCTACTGATGTGGTTTTAGGCAAATTACTTAATCATTATGAACAATTTCCTCATCTGTAAGATGGAAAAAATAAGCCTACTTTGGAGAATTGTCATGGTATAAAGTAAAATAAAAAGCTTTACTTAATAACCGCAGATAAGCAGCATCCCAGCAATGCGAGCTATTATTTTCACTAGATCTAACTTCTTTGGAACTAAGACAATGAGAATTGGGCAAATCACCTCATATTTATTTTCCAATTCTAATAGAACCCATAGCTGATGACCTCGTTAAGTTGACTTAGATTTTCCCACAGCGGTCATGCACCACGTGTCCCTGGCAGTACAGTAGGCCTAGTTCCTTGTGGTGACACCTCTGTATATTGGTCAACTTGTTGCAGTCCCTTGCGTGGTCAATAACAAAGGTTCTACTATATAAGAAGGATGCCAGATTATGTAAAACGTGTACTTTTAATTTATAGTAAACTTTAATAATTTATCACATAGATCTTCTTAAAAAACAGTAATGTGATAAGTAATATTAAAATAGCAGCTCTTAAAAATACATAAAAATTATCTTCGTAAGAGCATTTTGAAAGTCAACTTAGCAAGGAAGGAGCTGAAGTAAAAGTGCTCAAGTATTTTGTTTTCTTATAACATTTGATAGAGGACAGCCTGGAAACTCTTGAGGAAAATATAGTTACAAAATTAATATTTCAGTTGGTGCATTTCTCTATCAGCTGGCCAAATGAACTCTGTGTGTTTCTTATTTTTTTAATTACTTTTATTTTTGATTATAAAATAATGCGTAATTATTTCAAAAAATCTGAAAATATATAAAGCATAAAACTAAAATGAATTCTAGTAATATTCATAGTGAGATAACATTTTTGGTCATTGTTGGCCTTGACTTACACTGTTTTTATTTTTACTGCTTTATTCTAATTTTCTCATCTCTTTGTTTTTTTTGGACTTCCTTCCTGGCTTTCATTTTCTAAAATAAATTATTTGTTCAGAATCTTACTCACCTGGTTAGTGTTTCATATTTTGACTTAGAATTTTAGCCCCCTAATTTTTGTTCTTAATCCATAATCCTACTACTAATACACTTTTTAGTTTTTACTTAATATTGTAAATGTGTCAACATTTCCAGCTCCTTCTCCCAATGCCTTTGTGTTTCTATTTTTGTTTTCATTTTCTGGCCTTAAACTCCCTTTCTTCAGATTGCTTTTTCTCTGTTTACCTTCTAGATTCACTTCTCTTTTCTGCCCCTTTTCTGTCCTGAGAGACCCAGGGCCAGGGCTGGAGTGGGCAGTGAGGAGGGTCAGGGAGGGGCCTCCTCTGTGCCTCCCCATGTGGGAATCAGGCTGGGGCACCCCTTGGTGGCCCCTCTTCCATGACTTCAGCCCTCGTCTTCTCTGGCAACACCATTTAGTCACAGAGGACGCCCATCCCAAACAGGAGGATGAAGGACTTTTTCCTTAGTTCTCCCCTTAGCCTTCTAGCCAGTTTCCTCCATCAATCCATAATCACTTCCAGAATCATGTCTTTGTAAAACTAACCTCAGAATACTCAGGGACCTGAAAGTTAATGCTTCACAGGACAACTTATTTTCTTTATGTTAAGTTCTACACTTTGCTAATGCTATAGATTTTCCATACTATCTAAACTTCCTGTTTCCACCTGCTTGATTTAATACCCACAGTCTTGACACAAGGAGACAGTGGTTTTCACACTGTGTTAGTGTGTTGCAAACAAACACACCTGGGTGAACTTCAGCCTCAGGACCGGCTGGCCAGCAATGCGCTAGGGCAGGAGGTAGGTTGGCTGGGGAGTGGCACCGAGCATTCCAAGATATGGAATCAGTTGCTAAGCCTGAGAGAGCCAACAATGGCTCATGCAGGAATTATGGATTTTCTGCTTTGCTGATCCTGGTAGGATGAACTCTACCACTCACAGGGAGGTGGCCAGGAGATCCCACCACAGGCCAACGGGTCCCATGGACAAAGAGATGCAAACCTTCAGTGAACTAAGGGCTGTGTCCATCAAACACCACCAAAGCAAAACCAATCAGACAGAGTCAGAAAATCTACCCAGATTGGGCAGACTTAAAAAAAAAAAAAACTCCATGGAAATTATTAAACATATCTGTAATGAAGAGATGGAGAACATGGTACTCACAGCACAGAGATTCCCCTGTGTAGAGCACACGTGTAGAAAAGACTGACTAAGGGAAGCAGAACTAAATAAAGAAAAATAAAGAATCTGGATTGTATTCTCAATAGTCAGTGAAAAATAATTACTAGAAATATAAAATAAAAATTGCAAGGTAGGACAATGTGGTAGAAAAGGAATCTTTGGGTTCCAAGTAGCCAAAACCAGGGTTAATGGACAGGAAGAATGTTGGGACAGCTCACTGAACAAGGCTGGGAAGGCGCTGAGCAGCCCGACCACCTGCAGTGACATAGCAGAGGCACCATCTTCTCTCCCTAGTCCTCTCCCCTGGGGGCATCTTTCCCATTCTATATTCTCATTACAGACTAATCCATACAGCATTAAAAAGGCTACCAGAAGCATCAGGCTTTGCAGTCTACAGGTCCACATAACTAGGGAGAGCCTGTCTGCTCTCACTTGCTCTTTCAAGGGAAAAGTGACGGTTTCTTTCCACCCTGGATCTTGTGCAACCCAATGAACACCCAGTGCAATCTCACGAAAGAGTAGGCAATCCACGAAAGAGTAGGCAATCCACGGCAAAGGAAGCGGGGCCCACCATACAACAGCATCCACTGTAGGGCATAGAAACGGTACTGAGACAGGAGGCAGATATATATGAATGAGATCGGAGAAAAACATTAAAGAAAGTCCATCGTGGAAATCAATTTTAGAATTGGTATAGAACTGAATCAACACTGACACAGGTTATGACACAAACTAGAATTCACTCAGAATAAATTGGAATAGAAAAAAGAAATAAAAGCTAAGAGTAAAAAAATTTTAACAATTCTTTGTATCCACTTTAAAATAATTAACTTATCCATTCTCATTTTTGTAAGTCCTTTCTTGCTAATTTAGATTAGTTTTTATGTATAAGAACTTCTTGCGTTAAATAATTAGTTCACTTATTTCCATTCTCTCTTGTTTAATACTCAAAACATTTCAAGCTGTTAATTTGATTATACATATAGATTTGGCCTCTTTCCATAAATTTTAATAACCAATATCCTTATTTGTTATTTTCCTGTTAATATGTAATGTTAAGTGAGAATATATTTCAAATTCCAGGATTTTTGTATTTGAAAATACTTAATTGATAATATATTAAATTCTAAACAACAATTGCAAGATTAAGACAATGTGTTAACAATATGTTAAGTAAGAAATCTTTTGGTTCCAAGTAGCCAAGAACAGGATTGATAGATGGAAAGACCTGTATAAAATTTTGCTTTTGGGATTTAGTGTTTATTTGGGTCTTAATATATTAACTATATTTATTAATTGAAAGCATACGTCATGTTTGTCTAACAAACACACATCACATCATATACTTGAGTATACACAGATGTGTGAATATATATGTACATATATTTTCTGCCTTGTCTTATTCTTTAAATTCTCTGAGCTTTGCTCTTGTTTTGTTTCGTTTTACAAGAAGATTTATTTTCTAAAGTCAAAGGCTGAAAGAGTTCTTTAAAAGATGTCTGTAACAATTGCAATTCTATTTTTCTTTATAGAGTCTGATGCAATTATTTGGCTCATAAAGGTCCATGACTGTTATATTTCATGGTGAATATTATCTCATAGAGGTATTATGAAGATTAAATATGACATTGCTTACAAAGCACTAATCAGTAATTGGTGTATGGCAAATGCTCTATAATGTTAACTCTTTCTATTGTTTCCTAAATCAGTAATTTCTGCTTTTATCTTTATTAATTTCCTTCTCCTCCATTTTTCCTATTTCTTAAATTGAATGGATAGTCTATTTGTTTTAAATCTTTCTTATTAAATAGTGAAATAGTTTAAAGCTGTGAATTTTCCTTGAGCTGTATCCCATGGGCTTTGGTATAGAATATTCTTATTTTTATTCTCTTCTAAATAATTCAAAAATTTTAATTTTGAGCTTTATTTTATTTTGGCTCAAAGATGTAGGTATAAAATATGTATCATTGGATGTCAGTGAGATTTTCTCTGTGACCAAGTATGTATCATTTTAAAAAAATATTCCATGGACATAAGGAAAAAATAGCTATTCTCAGTTTTTACTCTGCACACAGTTCATATATAATCTATATTCTTTAGATTTCTTTATATATTTTTGTACTTTTTCTACCCAATTCCTCAATTTCCATGATGGTTACATGCGTGCACAGAGTGAGCTTGCTTCCTTTGACCAAGGGAACATCATCAAATGAACTGGTTTTGGCTGATGTGCAGGAAATAATATTTTTCTCAGATGAAGGAGGAATTGTGCTGCTATACAATATGCTGTTCAACTCTAATTCTTATTATTAAATACATTGTAAAGTATGGTTTTAAAAAATGATACAGTAAATAACTATTGCCACAGTCACATCTTCTCAAGTATATAACATGCTTTTCTGAAAAGATTTTTTTAAATTGTTAGTATTATTTTTAATTAATAACTATTGCGAATCTCAAAGGCGTGACAGACCCTTTGACTGTAGCATCCAATCAACTTTTACCATGTAAACCACTTTTTGTTCTGTGCAGGCAAAAGTAAAAGAATAACCCACCTTTGCCAAAATGCAGTGTCCTGTCACATAAAAGAATAATCTGTGATCACTGTCTGATTTTATTTCAGAGAACCAGGCATTGCCGATTACCGGAGAGATAGTTTACTTTTTCCCCATAAGTCCCATTGCCAGAATTTAAAATCCAAATTGAATTATTATGACATCACAGAAAAATCCTGTTGCTGTATATTTTGAAAGGAAAAACAATAGATATAGAAAAAGCAACCAGGAGGAATGCTCTTACTTAGCATATATTAAATAGCAATTTAATCCTAGGCTACAATTAGAGCAATAAAATTTATCTGTAAGAATTTGGGAAACTTTTTACTTTTGCCTCCTTGGGCTATGAGAAAACACCTTTACTAGTGTCTACATGGAGAGGACATCGTACCATTGACATAAAAAGCCACACTTCGCCACTGGCATTTAGAGTTTTGACCTATGTCATGTGCTTCTAACACCGCATCACTCCAGGAAGAAGGCTCCATGGCACTGAGTGTTCAGAGACACACTGCACAAACAACCTCTCTGGAGATCATGGCATAATATGCACAAAATTCACAAATACATGAACAAATGATTTAGCCCTCACCTAACTATTGGGTGGTGTTTATCCTAGCCCTCTGTAGCATGAGACATTCCAAAAATTTCTGCCTAAAATTTCAGTTTCCTGGGTTGGGCTAAGGATGGTGTGGGATTTCATGGTGGTTCCATTTTAATGACATCTTTTGTGTGTCTCAGAAGTACTAAAACAGGAAACTTTTCAGAGAAGGAGAGTATTTGCCTGGGAGAATTTGTCTTTTGCTGTCACAATCTTTAGCTACCATTGAGCTAAATGTTGTTTAGAATAATATGGCCTCAATGCCCCTATCTCCTGCTGAATTGCTCAGACGGGTAGGAGATTAGAGGGAAAAGAGGTGCCGGTATTATCTGTGCGAGGGCGCCAGGGGTCACACTGCACTAACACGGCCGCCCCAGTCAGGGTGACAGAGCCCAGCTGCCGGCTCCAGGCCCCCAATTGTCAGAAGGTTCCACTTACTGCAGAACTCTCTCTCTAGAGAGCATGGACTCTACTTTTTTTTTTAAAAAAGTGGCTAACTCATCATCGTTGTCCTCAGTTTTTAGGAAGGACCCACATGTGAAACCACTTACCTGTTTAACCTTGTGAACTTGAAGAAAACACGTAATGCCACTTAAAAGACCTCAACTTGGGCTCTGCCTTCCCAGACTTCTGGTAGTGGTGCCCTAATAAGCCACTTATCAAGAAGGTAAAATATTTAGTTTTTTTTCAACGTACATGCATTCTCAACCATGAGATTTGGTATGGATGCATTTTATGAATTGTTTAGTTCTTTTTTATTTCTCCTTAGAAAAGTCACACTCTAGGCACATAGGTCAGTGAATCACAGTTGCATTGTAATCTTCAAGGATCTTCTTGGTAGATTTTTGTTTTTTTAAGAAGAATATTTCCTTCCCCCCCCCCTCCCATTGAGCATTCTTTATTCATGGTGGGTTTTGTTTTGTTTTTGGTTTTTGGTTTTTTTTTTTTTTTTTTATTGAATCATAGCTGTGTGGTTTTTGGTTTTTAACATGGCAAGAAAGTTCTCAGCCTGACTCTGGGAGTAATTTGCTTTCGTTTTCTTCCTTGTTTCTGGGGGCGACAGTCTTTGGGTCAACAGAACTCAGAAGCTGGGACGGTACTGTAGCCAGTAGAGGGAGATAGAGCTATCTAACAGCTCCACAGGGCACAAACTAAGGCCACACTACTGCTTTGCATGAAGTTGTTTTTTAATGTTCCATCAATAACACATTGGTGCAAATTATTTTTCCTATAAATGTAAAGAAGCTAATGAAGCCATCCAGACTTCTTAAGGAGAATAAGTCAGGAGAAACTTTTTGATTTCCAAAGGAGACTTGGGAAAATGAGTCTTTTTTAAAAAACAATTTTTAAAATTGTGGTCATTAGACTACCATAATTTAAAAATATTTTTAAAACAATGTTAAATTTACACAGAACCAAAAGGAGTAAGGGAAACATTCATCCTTGGGCAAAGCCCAAAGGAGCCCTCAGATTTGCTGACTTGTTGGGTGATTGGTATTTAAATGGTCTTGCCCTGTTCACAATGATTCACATAGATTCCTTCTCATCAGAAAGTGCATGAGCTTGCATTGGGAAAAAAAGTCTATGAAAGCATTTTTGGTGCCTCATTTTTTTCATTTATCAGCATTTGTAACTATAGTTAAGTGCTTTCAGCACAGATTCTCCATCTAAGAAAGGTTGTACGATGCTTTTAACTTTTTGAAGTATTTTTATATGTATTATCTCATTTTAAAGTAGATCTGACATACCTCAACCTATTAAGAAAGTGGCCCTTTAAACCTAAGAACATGATGGAATTTTCTTTAACCCTACTTATCTCAGCTATCATTAAACTTAATGAAAGTAATGGTGATACTAAAACTTCCATAATCAGTACAAAATTTATCTCAGTAGAAGATTCAAAAAGAGCCATTAAAATATTCCTTCAGCATTCAAAGGGCTTTTACATTTTTATTCCAATGAATCTGCTGTTTTGTGTTCAAAGCAAGATTTTCAAGAATTATGGCCACCACTATTGATAATTTTGCAGAAATAAGCTTTGTGAATGTGTCCAGATTCATCCATAAAATAAGACATTTGAAATGTAAATTTTATTTAATTTTTTAAAAAATTTGATAAATTCTATCCTTTTGAAGAATGGTGGCATGTCCTTTTTGAAATCCATGCTCCTTCCATGATCTTGAGAAACACTCACACGCTGCTTCTGATCGTCTAAATTGAAGTCGCTAGGAAACTGGAATGTCTGTTCCAGTTCTTGTCCATCTTCTGGAATAACAAGGCTATTCTGTTAAAGGCCGGCAGAGATATTAACTCTGTAGAAGTTGCTGATTCAATTCCGAGTAACTATTCTGATATGTAGGATTGAGTGGTCGTGCATTGGGTAATGAAAATTGGGGAACAAGGATGCTGGACACAGTCAATGAGAATCAGTTGGCTCAGCTAGGCTAAGACTTCTTGGGGAAACATGTTTTCCCAAGCTTGAGCCAAGTCCGAGATAAATAAGTACTACTTGTCATCTCCTGCAACTAAATTACCAGGGAATCTGGACTATTTACTTGATATTTTCAAACCCTATCATTTACCCACAATTTCCTTCTTTTATTAAGTTTGTCACAATTTTAAATTTATGTATGAAAATCATTACTGGGGCTGTATGTGGTTAACATGTAGAGGAATATATGCTCTTTTTCTTTCTAATACAGTCAAAAAAAAAACTTGAGTAATTAATATTGATTTAATGTTTCTCATGTACTTTTATCACAATGTAAAAAAGGAAAGGACTTTAAAGACTACTGTTTTTTACTTTTTAAGTCTTTATATGACAGTCTTTGTTAGTTGACCTTTAGGAAATAGATCGTGGGAGAAAAGTGGAATAGTATGCCATTAAAGTAACCACTCATTTCAGGAAGAAATATTTATTCAGTGTTTACACATATTTTGTTAATTATACCCTAATGTTAACTTGAAGTATTTCCAAATTATTAAATTATATTTTATTATCATTTTAATTAAAGCCTGCTATAATCATATCTTACCTGGCTCTACAGGTACCTACCTATCTAGAGCTTTTATGAAGAGTTGATGTAATAACATATCAATATGAATATATTTGAACGTATTTAAGTTACATACAAGAAGTTATATTAAACACATTCAAGCCATCTTTGGGGTTCACCACAACTGTAGGGATAGAAACTAAAACTTTTTTTCGCTTTTTAAGACAGAGTCTCACTCTGTCGCCCTGGGAGAGTGCCGTGGCATCACAGCCCATAGCTCAGCTCAAACTCTTGGGTTCAAGCTATCCTCCTGCCTCAGTCGCCTGAGTAGCTGGGATTACTGGCCTGTGCCACCACACCTGGCTAGTTTTTTTTCTCTTTTTAGTAGAGACAGGTCTCACTCTTGTTCAGGCTAGTCTTGAACTCCTGAGCTCAAGGAATCCACATGCCTTGGCCTCCCAGTATGCTAGGATTACAGGCCTGAGCCACCATGCCTGGCTAAAAACTGAAACATTAAATAGAAAAATACTGTTTTATGCAAATGACCCAGATAAACTTCAGGAAATTAGCAAATTCTGTGGTACTCTTTTAATGTTGTAAAATTCTACGCAACTACTTTCAGATGTTGAGTTGCATTTAGGCTCCTAATCCCTATGAGCCTGCAGCAGGTATTTATGTTCTACTTAGCTGAGAAGACTGAAGCCAACAGAGAGGAAATTAAATGTTCAATTTCATGAAAATGTTAGTCTCAAAATGGCAATTAAACTAAAATCTTCCCATTTCAAATCTCGGGTTCCTTGAATAATTTCTTCTGTTCCTGGCCTGACAGCTTTACTTTAGTTATTGTTATCGATTCCTTATTTCCTAGGTGTTCACACCCAAGTGGTGCTTTAAATGTTAAGTGAGATGTCTGAGGTTTGCTCATAGACTTTTATCATCTCTCGTTAATCTATTCAAACGTATTGACTGAGCAACTACTGTGGGATCAGGTACCATATAAGATGCTGAAAACAAAACATACAAAAACATCTACTCTCTTAGACAGTACCTTCTGGGCTCAGAGTAAAGGGGCTACAGCAGGTGAGCAGAGACAAATCAGAAAATACACACTATTGCAGAAGGTGCTGAGGGGAAACCTAAAACAGGCAAGGATGATTCAGGGTCCTCAGGATGGTGAAAGTGATGCAGTTTTAAAGACGGTGGCCAGGCAAGGCCTTTCCAGCAAGAGGCCATGTGAATGAAAAACCCAGACTGAGGGGTGAGCCTTGTGGAGAGTCAGCACAGGAGAATGCTCAGCTGCGGGGGCGTAGGGGCCCTGCAGGGCCTGCTGGAGTCAGGCCTCAAACCTTGTGATGAAGAGTTGAGGCTGGGAAGTAATAGAGCAGGGTTAAGAGTAGAAAGACGCTGTGCTCTAATGTATCTTTCAACATCTTCGCTAAAAGTTAGGCTGTGAATAAACTTAGTGAGGCTAGAGCAGAAGCTGAAACACCAGTGAGAATATTGCAGGAGATGAATGATGGAGCTTTGGGGAGCACAATCGTGGAGGTTGTCAGTAATCAAGGACTGGATATATTTTCGAAATACAAACTTGTGGCAGGGACCACTGGCTGTCTCCCCGAGTCTGTTCTCCCCTTTCTTGTGGATATAAGGAAGTCCACCAGAACCTACACTTCCCAGTGTCCTTTGCAGCACAGCATGTCCATGTGACCAGGTCCTCACCAATAGGGGTGTGAGTGTAAGTGGTGTGCAACTCCTGGCCCCTGAGAATGACTTGCCTACATTTGCTTCCCCCTTTTCATTATTCTTCCAAGAAATGGTATGACTGGTGCACCTTAGAGTGCGTTTGAGGAAAGCAACTCTGCCCCCCTGTCCTAGAACCCTGAATAACTGCTATCTTCTCTGATGTCTTAAATGCAAAAGAACTTCTAAGGTTTTTAGGCCATTTTGGGCCTCCTTGTTGCAGCAGCTAAACCTCTGCCCTAAGTAATAGAAAACTTCATATCATCTACTGATAGATTGGAAATGGGGGTGAGAGAAAGTTAGGACTCATGGTTCCAAGGATTTTGGCCTAAGCAAAAAGTGTCATTGACTCATAAAAGCGCAATTTACTGAAAAGTAGAAGCATAGGGGAATAACGTGTCAGGAAAAAAGAAAACATAACTGGGGGCATGATATGAAGGAGATGTCTGGTAGAATTATCTTTAAAAAATAATTTTTCATTACCCTAATGCCTTTTTAGGAAACCAGCTCTCTAGGTGTGCTAAGTGCAAAACCAAAAGGAAATAACTCTTTTCTCTCAAAAAGTTCACAGTTTAAATCATATAATGAACAGGGTGTCAGATCAAAATTATGCCCCCCATTAGAAATCTCTAGAGAAACCCATTCAAGTTTTGATCGAAATAACTTTAGTAGTTAATAACTACTTCATATGAATCAGTCTACCCTTTATGTTGTAATGATCTCAAAATATAAGTATTTGTCTAATGTATACAAACATCATACCCAATCTTTTTCTTTAGGCACAAGGTAATTTTATATAAACATATGATCTTACTTGTTAATAATTGAGCACAGAGAAGGGTTTTATTAATCAAAAATGATTTGGGTTAGCTTCAATCTAGTACAAAGAAGTGATATTGCTGTTTGCTACTTTGTTTTTATCCTTGTTTTCTCTATAATCCACTTCACCCAATTAATAACAAAGTCAAGGTCAGACATTAAGAGGCAATGCGAGGACAGCACAGGAATATGTTTCTGGTCACTTTAGCATCACTTCCTTCGTATGTTTATCAATCTTCTTCAGATGCATTCTTTGCATTCCATCTGTGAACAGGGTTCTCTCAAAGTCCAAGACCACCATCCAAGGCCTGCTTCCTCAGCCAGTGAATCTTGTTGGGGGCCTGTTTCTGGGGCTTGTGGGTGTCAACTTTTTTTTTTCTGTATCTTTCTCATGGCTGCTTAGGTTCCCTCAGTACCATGTTTTCTTTTTCTTTCAAGGTCAATCAATATGATAAACTAACAGGAGAATATTAGAACACACCCACCTTAGTCTCCTTCCCACTTAGCCTGAATATTTTAATAGTGATACTTTAGAGATACCACAATATTCAGAATTGCTTTTTTTTTTAAACAAAGCAGGTTTGAACTAAGTGGGTCCACTTACAGGTGGATTTTCTTCTGCCTCTATCACCCCTGAGATAGTAAGAACAATCCCTCCTTCTTTTCCTTCCTCAGCTTACTCAACATGAAGACCTTTGTGATGATCCACTTCCACAATTTTTCTAGAATGAGTTTGCAAAATTGTCAGACATCATACAACAACAGCTCTGATGGCCATTCCAGAAAAAGTGTACTAAAGTTGTTTTGAAGAGTGAACCAGGCTTTGGCATTGGTGCATAGTTGCCTAAGGGGAGTACCTCAAAGGTAAATGCAGTGACATTCAGCACTTCTTGTAGGATGAGTTTGTGAAATTACTTGTCCATCCTCATATCGTATACCTGGATATTATAGATTAGTGTTTCCAACCTCATTGTACTTTGAAATTATTAGGGGAGATTTTTAAAAATAGGTTATTCCCAGTGTTTATTCCCCAGAAATGCTTAATCAGTGATCCACAGGAAGTACTAATCTTGATTTTTTGAAACACTTTCCTAGATGTTTCTCAGTGTTTCTCCTGGCTTGGGAATTAGTGAACTAGGAATACTTGTAGAACTTGTATCTTTTTTGTCGTTCTTCTAGCACTTTGTCCTTTTTTTTTTTTTTTAAAGCATTTGCATTATGTGGCTTGTGTAGTAATTTTTTTCTAGTTTATCTCCCCCTGGATTGCTATTTCTAATTAATGTATCCCCTAGTGTGCCTGGCAGTTTTTAGTATACAATGAGTATTTTTTACATGAGTTGAATTGAACTCCTACCTCTATTTATTTTGCTGCACTTTGGTATTCCCTGCTCATCACTTGACCCCAATCTCTGAATTCAGAAGAATATTCAGTTGTTGAAAAGGGACCTCAAACTAGAATGAAGTTAATAGAGAAAAGAGTGGTTTGCCAGACTCCTGCTTAGAGAATTAATACAGAAAAACCTCATTTGCAGATGTTTGAATGGTAGTTGATTTTCATCTTTTTCTGAGCAACAACAAGGCTAGGCAAACATGAATGTATTTATGAGAACAGAGAGTTGTCCAAAATGAGAGTTTTGGAAAGTGTTGAATGTATGGTCACAAAGCTCAAAGTATGAAAAGGCAAATTCTTTCTGTCATGCACACAGACATGGAAAGTCTTTAAGTCTCAAAGTTTTCCTGAAATATAACTAGTACAACCTCCCTTAAGCAGCAACAAAAAGTCTGTTGCTTATTGATGACAAATATTCTGTAGCCAAGAGCATTTTGATACATTTTTATTATCTCTATAGTTCTCATGTGAATGTAATAAGGTAATATTAGAATTCCAAAATTACTGACAAAATGTTTTAATTTCAGAGCTCATTGATGTGTAATTATACCAATTTTTGTGGTATTTAAAAAAATCCCCCAGTTCCACAAATAAAAAATTTATAGAAAAGCATATTTCATTTTAACATGTACATCTGATCAGCCATTACATGTATAAAAAGTCTTCATTAACATGTATATAATCAAATTCTATTCATATCCTGAAGGAAAGGTAAAATATAGTGGAATTATAGCTCAAAATTTGTTTAAGTATGCTATTTTGGTAAAACAGAAAAATATAAAAAATTAAGCATACCAGATGGAAGTGTTTCTAAGGTTTAAATACCTGAATTATACTGTAACCTTAATTTTACAAAATGCAGGCTAGTGGTAGACTAATGATGATTCCAGCAAACATTGCTATATATGTTTTTCAACTTAAAACACAATATAAAACTTGTAGTAGGGGAGGAGGGAGAAGCAGTGATTTTAAACATGCTTACCCCACTCAAGTCTGGTTTAGGAAATGTAGCATTTCTTTGATTTTTAATTGTTCCTGCCTTACTTGTGAATGTGACCACATGACCATAGTTTATGCTATTATGTTGTCAGGCTTCTGATAATGGGAAGGAATGTTTGTTTAGACTGTGTAGCTCTTCACTTTAATTCACTCTGGCTCCAGCATGACATGTTAA
This sequence comes from Perodicticus potto, assembly GCA_963574655.1. Lineage (NCBI taxonomy): Eukaryota > Metazoa > Chordata > Mammalia > Primates > Lorisidae > Perodicticus > Perodicticus potto. The sequence continues at coordinate 81,503 of CAUYRH010177038.1, forward strand.
AACTGCTATCAATGGAAAATCCAAATTTCCCAGAAAGACTTAAAACAACAGCAACCCCTGTGAACTGAAATTATCTCCTGTTGAGGCTAATTACCTTAGTACTCTTAGAAAAGGATGGCTATAGGAAATCTGTTGCCTTGGAGTCTCTCCTCTTCCCTAATGTGCTTTTATGTGGTATGAAGTTGTGTTTTGGATGATGACATAATTGCATCTTTTAAGTACTGGTATAAATGTCAGGAGAAACACAAAAAAATGAAAAGATATGCACTACATAAAAAATACATGATGTATGCACCTTTCCTATGATTGGAAACTTTGTGCTTAGAGAATTTACCTCGGCAGAATGAGTTTTTTTGTTGTTGTTGTTCTTTGTTTTTGGAGGAAAAAAAGTAGAAAGCTTAAGATATAAGAAAAAAAGTAAAATTACTAAATTTAAGATTTTACTAATCCAAAAACTCACACACAAATAACATATGACTTAATAAAAAAATTTTGTGTTTTCTTTTTCTACTGTTTTAAGCATACTGCTACTAAATCCTCTAGCAAAGCCAGTTCTGTAGGTATGTTATTTCCTGTATAAAATAATGGTTACTCTATTAGTCATTTACAAATGAAAAACCAGCCATAAAGTGAAAGGTAGAGACCTGGTCTTAGTCTCATGTGTCAGTTTTAACAAGGCAATTCTTGATAACTGTGAAACTATACTGTTTACAAGAGGTTGGGATAAAATTAAGTGCTACTGAAGTCAACATTAAATGAATATCTAAACCAATTATTTCTGGAACTAAGGCAAAAATATTTTTCACTCTTCATTGCCACGGCAATGCCATCGCAATTTACTTTACTACAAGTAAATTGCTGCAAATTGAGCAAACAGGATCTACCCAATATGTCCATTCATACAGCTCAATTGTGGTACTTAATGCTGTAATGTAGGACTTTTGTTTATTTGATAAGGTTTGACTTGTCAATTTTGCTGTCTACTCTACAGTTACTTAATAATAATAATTCCATAATTATGCCATATTCCCACCACTTTCTTATATTCAAAATACTAAAATACTGTTAGGTTTTATCCAAAATTGATTTCTTTTGAGAGAATTCAATGACGTTAGTTTAAGGAGAAAAAAAAATCTAACATGGGCTCAATGAATTATAACTGTTAAAAGTCTTTGTTTATAATACTTCACTTGAAATTTTTATGATGTGATTTTTAAATTATTTTTATTACTAGAATTTATATTCTATTTTAATGGCATATGCCAGCTGCTATGTGTTTCTGGATTTAGATTTATACTATCAAAGTAAAAAGGAATTCAAGTATCTATTGTGGTAAAAGGAAGTAAAATTGTGACAACATTTCTCAAGCATTTCTAGTGCTAAATTAAAATGCTTTGAATGGATTAATGAAAATAAAGTGCCTATAAAATCTACTCTGGGTAGAAATACGAAATATTTGTTACCAAATACACAAGCAGAAGTAATTATTCTCCATTAAAAGGAGAGTTGGTTTGTAAAGGAATGTTCCCAAACTGTTCACTAGGCTTTTCCCATACTCCTTCCTTGAATGCGACAAAGCAGAACCCACAGAATATAAAGCCTATCTCTATCTTAATGTAGGCCGCATCTAAAGTCATCTTAGACTCATGGTTTTGCTTTATGTTTTACACCCAGTCACCAATGTTTGGAAAGTTGCTCTCGCGCTTCCATAAGAGATTTCTTTTAGAAAATTAATATTTGCAAAACATCTCCCCCAAGGCCTTCATGAGAGGAAGATTGACTTAATTTCAGAAGAGGGACCAGTGAGACTTGGATGTCTGTTGGTCCACATATCTTGACTGTATGAAGTAAATAAGTTCAAACATCATTCTTAGATGAAGGATCAACTACAAAACAACTCCCTACATCTACTGGTGCATAAAAGTTACCCCAAATGTAGCAGTTTAAAACAGTATTGTTGTTTTATCATTATTAAAAACCTCCCAACAAAGAAAATCCAAGAATTAATGGATTTATTGGTGAAATCTATCAAACATTTAAAGAATTAATACCAATCCTTCCAAAACTCCTCAAAATATTTAAAGAGGAAGAAATACATCCAACTCATTTTATGAGACCAGTATTATCCTGATGCCAAAGCTAGAGGAGGACACTATAAGTAAAGAAAATTACAGAACAATATTATGGATGAAGATAGATACAAAAATTCTCAACAAAATAATTTGTAATAATTTTGGATAGTTAATACTATACAAAATCCTAGCAAAATTGGCTCAGCACCTGAGCTCAGTGGTTAGAGCACTAGACACATGCACCGGGGGCTGGTGGGTTCAAACCTGGCCCAGGCCTGTCAAACAACAGTGACAATTGCAACAAAAATATAGCTGGGCATTGGGGCAGGTGCCTGTATTCCCCAGCTACTTGGGAGGCTGAGGCAAGAGAATCACTTAAGCCCAATAGTTTGAGGTTGCTGTGAGCTGTGACACTACGGTACTCTACCGAGGGCCACATACTGACACTTTGTCTCAGAAAAAAAAAAAAATTACTAGCAAAATGCATTCAATGTCCCGTTAAAAGGATCATATGCTGGGATGCAATGGATGTGGCATAATTTTAAAGAAATGATGTAACCCATTTTAAAATGTATCATCACAGCTTTCTGCTGTGAGTACACAAATCTTAACTGAGATGAGATTTTTTTTTTACTAAGATAGCTAATTTGAAATTGTAGCCAAGATGAAACCTGAAGAGTAAAAATCAGAAATAAGAATGAAGACAAACTGTAATAGCTATTGTATGAACACCTGCATCATCCCAATGTTTTATATATGTTTATTGTAGATTTATATGTATGTGAGAAAGCCACAGAAGCTACTAAATCTCTTCAATAAGCTCTAAAACCTCTCAAAAATATACATATGTCTACCAAATACACCTCTCTGATGATGTGGTTTCAGTACCTAACGTCGTCAGATGCTAATATGCACACACATTACTTTGCTTGAAATTAAGTTTTTCTTCTATCTCGTTTTACCAGAACTATACAAAGAAACGGTAACACTCTCATAATTCACCAGATAATATTTTTCCAATGCATAATGAATGCCTTCGCTTTTATGTACATGTGTTCTTTTCTGGAAAAAAAAATTAAATGTTTCTGTACAGAGATGAAGAATGATTATTTAGAAATGCCAACTATTTAAATTTCCTTTTACGAAAAGAAAATCACATTTCTCACCATTCGGTCATTTTGATAGTACCTCCTTTTCCCGACAATTGACATTAAAGATTAACTAGTCCTGAGCAGGAGGACAGGAATAGGGTTCAAATTCTTTCAGGCAGTGTGTGGGATTATTTAAACTTAAGATGTAAGACCGTACTTTTAAAAAATCATGCACACCTTTATGGGATAAATTATCTTTTCATCACGCCCTGAACCCTCTCCACACAGTAAGAAGCCCACTTCTGACTTCTGGCTTCTGCCCCTGCCCATCAACGCATCACTTTCTCAGGAATCTTCAGGGGAAAGGCAGCTTGGAGACTTCTCCAATTATTCATGTCCAGAACCCTGTGGCGGCTCAGGGTCCGAAACGCCCCCCGAGCGTGACCCACGAGGCGCTGTGCAGCAGCAAATGCCGCCACCCGTCGAGCAGAGCTGCGCCGGAAGGGCGACTTCCGGGGGCGGGGCACGTAGCCCCAGGGCTCAGTGGAGAGGCCAGGCGAGGCCAGCGCGTGCACGTGGCCTCCAGGAGGACCAGGCCTGTGGGCCGGGGCTGTAGACAGCACAAGGCCAACACGGAGGCCAGGGGTGGTTCTTGTTCCATTCGACAGAGATCCCAGAAGGAACCAAGGGGCAGCACCTGTAGGCCACAACTCAAGGCCACTTACAGTGGCCAGCGGCTGGTGTATGTTCCGCTGCAAGTCTTGCATCTGTCGTGAAAAGACGGGGATTCTGAAACCAGGTTTTTATCTATCTGTACGTCAGAGAGCGCGCTGCATCTCCTGGGCCAGCTTCCGCTCCCGAGGCCAGGCCCTGGTAGCGTTGAAAGACCTGCCAAGGCTTCCCCAAGCTGCCCCAGGGAGAAGGTCGTGTGGATAACTGGGGCCCTCTAGGGGTCTAGGTGCTTGCTCAGCACAGCCAGGGGTGTCTGTGACAGACAGATCTGAAGAATTAGCCCCTTTCATGCCCTGGTGGTCTGAGGGGGCTCAAAAGTGCTGGGCGTCTGGCCTGGGCCGCAGGGGCTTCCTCAGCAGGCCTGGAGGTGTGGGTTGGTCCCACGCAACTGCTCTGGCAGAAACAGTCCACTGAGCTGCGTCCGGAGGGCCGCTGGGCAGGGCAGTGGAAAGATGCCTGCAGGACCAGGAGGGACAGTTGGGTGGGGCTGGTGGCCACGATGTGCCACAACGTCATGTTTCTAAAGAAAGACCATTAAGACCAGTATTACTCATTGAAAATTTATTACTGTAAAATTAAGAAAAATGCTTAAGCCACAGCTAGAAGACTTGAGTATAAATGCCTTCTAACCTCTAATCCAAATCCCTGATGTCTCATGATACGGACATAATTCCAACAGCAGGGAACGTTGATGGGACTGCAGAGGGTCCAGCAAGGCCACCTAACACATCCCAGGAGAAGCCAGTGGCAGCACGAGTTCAACAGGACAACTGAAAAAAACTTCTTCTAGAAAGGTCAGTGCCACATGTCAGGACATACACATGGCTTTTTTCCCATCTCTTTTATCTTTCCCTTAAATGAATTCAATTCAAGCTAATGATTGAGTTGATGAAAGTGAAAAAGGAAGCCAGAAACAGAAAGAGTGAACCCTTGGAGGTTATAGGAACGTACCCCCTTTTTTGATCACCCCCTCAATATTGTCCCAGGCATGAGTTGCAGAGGATTTGAATCATAGTTATTTAAGACTTGGTAGGCTATGTCTCCGACAAAGGTTTAATAACCAGAATCCACAGAGAACTCAAACGTACTCGCAAGAAAAGAACAAGTGATCCCATCTCAGTGTGGGCAAGGGACCTGAAAAGAAACTTCTCTGAAGAAGACAGGTGCACGGCCCAGAGACACATGAGAAAATGCTCATCATCCTTAATCATCAGAGAATGCAAATCAAAACTACTTTGAGATATCATCTAACTCCAGTAAGATTAGCCCACATCACAAAATCCCAAAACCAGAGATGCTGGCATGGATGTGAAGAAAAGGGAACACTTCTACACTGCCGGTGGGAATGCACACCAATAAGTTCCTTTGGAAGGATGTTTGGAGAACACTTAGAGACCTAAGAATAGAACTGCCATTCGATCCTATAATGCCTCTAATAGGTATATATCCAGAAGACCAAGAATCAAATTATAATAAAGATATCTGTATCAGAATGTTTATTGCAACCCAATTCATAATTGCTAAGTCATGGAAAAAGCCCAAGTGCCCATCGACCCATGAATGGATTAATAAATTGTGGTACATGTACACCATGGAATATTATGCAGCCTTAAAGAAAGATGGAGACTTTACCTCTTCCATGTTTACATGGATGGAGCTGGAAAATATTCTTCTTAGCAAAGTATCTCAATAATGGAAG